>MU189339.1:0-11703 GCA_016904865.1 Pissodes strobi | reverse complement strand
ATAAAAGTCCTTAAATTTCATCTTTGTTATTTCATATATACTAAAAACTGATTAGTTTTGGATTTATATTCATTCATAATTAATTTACCATCGACTGAGAATCACGTGGAGGACTCTGCATTTTGTCTTTCAACAGATTTTTCTCAATAAAATTTAAGACTGTTAATCAACTTTCATTGGGAAAGGGGATTTGCCTGGTCGAATATCACAATAAGTATACTCATATGAATATCATCTCATGCGAGCAAATCAAGTATCGACCGGTTGATTTTCAGATTCACATTCTAACTAAGTAATTTGTGGCTCAATTCAGTCTTGTATAATGCAAAAATATTGGTCTCAGGAAAAATTATTTAATCATAGCAGAGCGATTTTAAAATTTAAAAATCTCCTTAAAATTCTTCATATGAGCTGCTAAACGGGCAAAAACATATCATAACGCAGAACAAATATTCTCAACATACCACACCCACAAGTTAAAAATGAGGGTATAAAACCTTTCGACCTATCTTTTTGTTTGAGACACTAACTAGCTTAGATGGATGTTGGAATAATGTGTAGCCTTTAATTTGACGCATTAACCAAGGTAATTATCCTTGTAAATGTGTTTCTATTAAAAATAGGTATCCATTTAATTATTTATTATTTCAAGCTTATTTTAGGAATCAGCACGATTTATCTGGGACCTGGACTAAAAGGCAGACTACCCAAGATTGTTGTAGATAATTATATGTATGGAATGCACAGAAAGGATGGAACCAAAACCCGATGGAGATGTGTGAATTGCAATAAGACCAAATGTAGTGCAATTTTGTACACCTACGGTTCAGTTGTAGATATTATTCGTGAACATAACCATTCGCCTATGGGCGATCCTATGGTTGTCAAGCAGATGATTCCAAGACAGTTTCATATTCGCCGTATCTCTAGCTAGACTAATTTATAACCTTTTAAATAATTTATTAAATTATGCGTTTTATTATAATTCTTATCGGATAAATTCTGTTCCATGCAAGGTTTAATGCCATCAATATGAGTCATTTTATTGATGAATCAAGGCAAGAACAAGTTTATTTGTCCAGACACACATTATATTCCTTATACGTTAACTGACACTTGCAATCTTTGTTTACTCCTTTTATATGGTACATTTTATTTCTTGACTTATTGCTTCACATCTATATTCAGATTGAATCACTAGGTCAGAATTTAAAGGCTTGTTTTGTATCTTAATTTTCTGATAATTTTGCCTTTATTTCAAATAATTATTCTCTCAAATAACTAGTCTCTTCTATATTTCATTATTGCACAGTAGTTATTTAATCTTTTTATGCTTGAAAGTGCGATGTATCCTCTCGAGATGCATATTGATGTTTATGCCAGACATTATGTAGACCACTTCCCAAATTCTTGTGCATAGGGATCTTCTAATAATGTATTGAAAAATTCGTCTCTCATTTTACGAAACCCAGTTACATCTCTTTCCTCCATAATGGCCCTCAAGAACTTATAGACCTCAATCTATTTCAAATATATCATGTTCCCTTAGAGCTTCAATTGGTAATAGTTAGGATGTTGAATTTCCGTCAAGTAACAGCTAATTCAATTAATTAGGGTAAGATTTATGATGTTATTTGGTATTAATAAGCAATAAGGATAATTAATACGTTAAAGAAAAAATAATATTTAGGCATTAGGTTCATTGTGATAATTTTATAAAAAGTGACAAGAACGTCTAGAGAAAAGTTCTCTTTTTATGATAAAATATGCTACCCATCTGAAGTTTCAATTTTCTCAAAGTTACAACATGATATTAGACCCACGAGCTTCAGGGATCTAGGGCTAATCCTTGTTTGGAGGATTTCTTTCTTTTCCATCAATAAATCTGTGCAACTTATTATATTTTGCGAGAAAATCTAAGAGAACTTCAATATACTTAGTATATCTACTTAAGTCACTTAAGGGGAGACCAAAAAGCCTATCTGATAGGAAGGCACTTCCAGCATACCTCACATTTTCTCTCAACTACCAGCCCCACCTCCAGTCCATTCTAGTCTTCCTGGCCTCTTGATGAATATCAGGATTTTTCTCCATGGCAAGCAGATCGTCTCTTGATCCTGCAATATTGCAGAGGCAGCATATCTGCTTAGTTAATGGAGGGGATTTTCATCTTAATAGAACATTGCCACCGACTTTTTACTGCTTTTTCAACGCGGAACTCTTCAAGAAAGCTTGGAGTCCATTAGAACCCCTAGATATTTACCTCACTGATGATATTATCTCCGCGCTCCTAGGGCTAATCCTTATTTCGAGGATTTCTTACTTTGCCATTATTAAATCTGTGTAACCTATTTTATTTTACGAGAAAATCAAAGAAAACTTAAATATATATAGTATATCTACTCAAGACACTTCTCGCAGTAGTATGAGCGAACGAAGGGGAGACTAAAAAGCCTAGTTGATTGGTCCGGAAGATAGCATACCTTAAATCTCCTCTCAACTACCAGTCCCACCTCCAGTCCACTCTAGTCTTCCTGGTTCCTTCATGAATATCAGGCTTTCTCTCCATGGCAAGCACATTGTCTCCTCATCCTGCAATATTGCAGAGCCAGCGCATTTGCTCCGGCAATTGAGAGGGGTTTCATTTTAATAGAACATTGCCACCGACTTTTCAACTGCTTCTTCGACCTGAGCTATTCAAAGAAGCTTGGAGTCCATTTGAACTCCTAGATACTTACCTCAGTGATGATATTAGGTCCCCGAGCTTCGGGTTCTTAGGGCTAATCCTTAATTCGAGGATTTCTTACTAATAAATCTGTAATTTTTTTTTACAAGAAAATCAAAGAAAACTGAAATACATATAGTATATCTACTCAGGACAATTCTATAGTAGCAGTAGTAGGAGTTAAGGGGAGACTAAAAAGCCAAACTAATAGAAAGGCCCTTGCAGCATACCTCAGATCTTCTCTCAACAACCAGCCCCCCCTCCAGTTCACTCTATTCTTCCTGGTCCCTTGATGAATATCAGGATTTCTCTCCATGGCAAGTAGATCGTCTTTTCATCCTGCAATATTGCAACGGTAGCGCATTTGTATAGGTTATTAAGGGGGTTGCATCCTAGTAGGACATTGCCGCCTACTTTTCAACTAATTCTTCAACCCGAGCTCTTCAAGAAGGTTTGGAGTTCATCAGAACTCCTAGTTACTTACCTCACTGATGGTATTAGGTTCGCTAGCTTCAGGATCCTAGGGCTAATCCTTATTTCGAGGATCTTTTCTTTTCCATCAATGAATCTGTGCAACTTATTTTATTTTGCGAAAAAATCTAAGAAAACTCCAATATACATTGTATATCTATTTAAATCACTTCTTAAAGGCATAGTAATAGTAGTAGGAGGTAAAGTTAGACCAAAAAGCCCAACTGATAGGAAGGTCCTTGCAGCATACCTCAAATCTTCTCTCAACTACCAGTCCCACCTCCTCCTGGCTTCTTGATGAATATCAGGGTTTCTGTCCATGACAAGCACATTGGCTCTTCGTCCTACAATATTGCATAGCCAGCGCATTTGCTCAGGTAATTGAGAGGGGTTTCATCCTAATAGCACATTGCCACCGACTTCAACCTGAGTTCTTCAAGAAAGCTTGGCGTTCATTAGAACTCCCAGATACTTACTTCATGATGATATTAGGTCCGCGAGCTTCAGGGTCCTAGGGGTACTAATCCTTATTTCGAATATTTCTTACTTTTCCGTTAACAAATCCGTGTAACTTGTTTTATTTTACGAGAAAATCAAAGAAAACTTAAATATATATAGTATATCTAATCAGGACACGTCTCATGGGTATAGTAGCAGTCGTGGGAGTTAAAGGGAGACCAAAAACTAAAACGGAGTTTTATCCACAATACCGAAACAGAATTATTGCACTCGACGCGCGTTTCGTTAACCATGTTAGCATAATCAGGAGATGATTGTGGATAAAACTTCGTTTTAGTGCATGTTGCCGAAGGTTCCAAACCTCAACATAGGGGAGACCAAAGAGCCTAGCTGATAGGCCTGGAAGATCCTTGTGGCATACCTCAGATCTCTCGACCACCAGCCCCACCTCCAGTCCACTCTAGTCTTTTTCGCCTCTTGATGAATATCAAGATTTCACTCAATGGCAAGCACATCGTCTCCTCATTAATAGTGCAGAGGCAGCGCATCTTCTCAAGTAGGGGAGGAGGGTTTAATCATAATAGAACATTGCTACCGACATTTTAACTGCTTTTTGAAGCTGAGCTCTTCAAGAAAGCTTGGATTTCATTAGAACTCCTATAAGTGAGTGATGTAAGTAACAACACTCACAAAGTTTGACTTTGACATATAGAGGTTGGCGCTGTTACGAGGCAATTTGCCAGAAACCACCCCAATCCGGGCTTAGCTAGAGCTCAACACGACCGTCAGAGACCCTCTTAGCCGGAGGCGCTATTTGGTAGAATCCCCAGTATATCGAGTATGTATTCCCGGGGACTCTAACTCTTGCAATTCTCCTAAATCTTCTTAACGGCGCAGATAAAAATGGTCCCACTAGAACATCCGGTTCCCTCCGGCCTGGCACCGACGTGACTGAGTACTTTCGCTGGCTTAAAATTAGCTGACTAGGACGTCCGATTCCTCCTCGGGGGCACTAAACGGTCCCTGCACGATTGCCACGTGTCACCCAATATGGCGACGAAAGAGCCGCGACCGAGAACGAAGCGGAAATCACTCACAGAGTTATGTGCTTCTTAGAGCTAGGGGCCCGTTCAGGTTTCTTCTTCACGTAAAATAGATTGCCTCTGTTCTCGTCGGATTTACCTACATGCTGGTCTCCTCTTATAGGTATAAATTTGGATAAACAGAAAGGATCGCATATTTTAGATAAGTCTAAAAGGTCACATAACATATTAAATAAGATGTTTACAAAATTTCATCGAAAAGTTCCTAAAATACTCATCAGTAATATCTCTTTTAATGGAGTTGAGCATTTGTTGAGGTGGTTCGTTATTTATTTAAATATCGATGAAGGACCAGCCTTAAAGAGTTATTCCAGCTTCACAAGTAGTCGATTTTCGTCGATGCTTGGGCACATATTATATTTGTTGTTAATTTTTTTTATGTGCGTTAGTCGCGCGATTAACCTTGATATGGACTTTTTCATATCAGTGCTATGACAATTTTTTTAAGAGCGCTCAGAAATTATTTTTTGTTTAACAAAGCATCAATCATTTTCTGAATTATATTTAACATTTTTTTTTTACCTTCCAAAGATTGAAATAGCTGTGGCATATAGCGTTCCAGCACCCAAATACGCTTTTTAAGATTTTTATAAATATTTAATTGTCCAAAGAAATCATAATTGTAGCTTAAGTCAAGACTTTATAAGAGAAATAATACTTCGTAATTTGTTATAAAAATCTGCAATATGTCTAGTTGATGATTTTCCTGTTGGATTTCTATTTCCTTTCAGTATTTTCCTATATGCGATAAGTTTCATTAAATACTTTAGAAAGCAAACACATTCTATTTTTTCTATGTCCTCCTGCATTTTAAATATAAGATTTTTGTATTTGACAACTTCCTGTCCTTAATAATTTTATATTTGTTTTGTAGCAATTTTTTTATTTTAACACCAAAAAAATTAGGTTATCTGCATTTATTATCACTTTATACTGTACCCTTTTCATGATTCTAAATGAATAAAGAAAACTTTAACCTAGAATATCTTACAACAGACCTTTGAGGACACACACCTTTGTTTTAATTTACGCAACGCAGAAGTGGACGAATAATAATGAAATAAACAGTAATATAAGCGACACACAAGAAGTGGCAGCACTCTAATGTAAATTACCTCCAATTATTCTGAAAATGACTATGAATCAGTGTAATTCAGCAGATCGTTTTGGAAGTTATGTGAATCCCAAAAAAAATCATCCGACCCTTATTAAATAGGAATTTTTATGTCATAACAATACATTAGTGTGTTTTTATACTTTAGATATCATTTACATAATGAATTACTTTATGTCCGTGCGGGCATAAAGTCCACTTTATGGCCCGTGCGGGCATAAAGTACACTTTATGGACTCAAATAATTGAATTGAATCCGTATTTTTTTAAATATTTATATATTGTGAATGTAATAACGAACTAGTATGACACAAAAGTTTGTATGCACCATGGGTATTAATAGATGTGTACGCCCTCGGGCGACTTATAAACCCTCTGGCAGCCCTCAGGGCATAAACATCTACACTTAATACCCTTGGTACATAAATAACTATTATTTAATGGTTCAGATAATGTTTGAGACAACATTGTACTAAAAGCCAAGTAAAAATAAAATGAAATAATAATGAAATAAACAGTAATATAAATGAATCAATACCTTACAACTGATGGAGAACAAGAAGCACCCTACTGTACATTATCTCCAATTATTCTGAAAATGACCATGAATCAGATGCTGCAGGACTCCTTAAAGCCTAATTTAGCAGATCTTTCAGGGAGTTGTGTGAATCCCAGAAAGATGCATTCGGCCGTTATTAAATAGGAACTTTTATTTAATAGTTTCAGATAAGTTTGTTTGAGTTTGTTTAGATTTTTATATCGTGCACACGTATATCGGAATTGTCCTTAAATTTTTGCGTTTTTTAAGAGTAGGTTTTATTAAATACAATCTTGCATGCAAGGGGATAGTGATGGTGGCAAGCCATCGGGAAAACAAAAAACATATTCGGCCACAAGAAAGACTGTTAAAACATGACATAATTCCTTGGGGAACGGAACGTTAAATTATCGCCGTATGAAATAAATCAAATAATAGGCAGCGTCGACAACAATACACCACTGATAAGAGCCGAGGACTCCGAGAACAAAAGTGATGGTAAACAAACAGACGGACCTTTATTACCGGGGGACGTAGAAAAGTTTAAAGCCGACGGAATCGAAAGAGACAAGGATGAGAATTTAATTTTCAGGCCCAGTCAGGTTGTTATGAGAACTCCGCCCACAAAAACCGAAGAAAATAAAAATAAAAGGCCGCGCTGTGAGTCAAGCCCAGAAACAGAACTGGAAATCAATCAAAAAATGCAATGCGAAAAAATCAGCTCTTGTACCAGCACTCAAATCGAACATTTTGAGGAAAATCAGGAAAAGATCGGGAGAATAACATGTCAGAGAAAAAATCCTTGAATTTTACTCTGCATTGGATATTTTTGCCGAAGTGATAAAGAAAGAAAAAGACGAAGTTAGTCAAACGTCTCTGAAAAATGCTCATTCAGAGATATGTAAAATGTTTACTATTGCAGTTTTCAAACAAGGCCAACTTGAAAAAGAAAATATACAACTTAGGCACAAGTTATTGCAGTTAGAATTAGAAAAAAGCGTCGAAAACAAACCCCAGACCCATCACACAGAAAATATGACATATGCTAAAGTGGCCAGCGTCTCAGCAAATGCCAGCAGTACCTTAACTGGACCATCTGAATGGAAAACTCCACCTCAAACAAAGAAAAAGCATGAAACAGTAATTAAAATCAAAGACCAAACTAATGCAAGAGTTGTTTTACAAGAAATTAAAAAAAGCGTACGGCAGGACAATTTATGTACTTTCAAAAATGTCACACAAAATCGTAGTGGAAGTGTTACAATTGAATGTGAGAATGAAGCGCAACAACAGAAACTTAGAGACAACCTCGCAAATAAGAATTTTGAAATTAAAACAATCCAAAATGTTGATCCAATGTTCATGATTACGGGAATACTTAAAGGTTACACGTCAAAAAATTTTATTGATGAATTTTTAGCTGAGAATCCTGATGTTTCTGAAATGTTTGGCTCTAATGTTAAAACACAGTTTAAATTTATAACAAAAAGAGAGTGTAAAAATAATTTAAAAGAAAATTGGGTTTACCAAACAACGCCACAAGTGTTTAAATGGTTAATGAAACGCAAGAACATTTCATTTGATCTATACAAAGTTTATGTTCAAGAATACACAAACATAACAATGTGTTTCAGATGTTGTAGATACGGACATGTCGCCAAATATTGCACTTCAGAAGAATGTTGTCATAAGTGCAGTGGAGCTCACGAGGGTAAGCAATGTACGGCACTAGAATCAGCATTAGAATGTCCCAATTGTAGAAGACTAGGACTAGTAGACCGAAACCATACAGCAATAGATCAGGTATGTCCGGCATATCAAAATAGAATACGTAGACTAAGACAAAACACCAACTACCATGGTGATGACGATTTTTTATCCCAGGGATAGCAACTGTGCCTCTCAAATCAAACAAAACTTTAAAAAATATACCAAATGGTTTAAAGTTTAGCTTAATTCACCAAAAGGTTCAATCTCTTGCAAATTGTGTGGACAGAATTAATCATATGCTTGAAGAACATGCGGACTGTAAATGCATTTGCCTTACAGAACATTGGAAAAAGAAGGAGCAGTTGAAAATGCTTGGTATTAATAATTTTAGCCTGGCGTCAAGTTTCTGCAGAGAGGGAGGATATGGCGGTGCAGCGGTGTACCTGTATAAAGATATTAAACTTCTAAGACGAAAAAAGTTTGAAGAACTTTCCGTGCAAAGTGTTTTGGAGTGTGCTGCTATAGAGTGCCAGTTTAGATCTGGAAATATTGTTGCAGTTATTTACAGACCACCAAAGAGCGACATAAAATTATTTTTAAATAAATTAGAGACCATGCTTGAGCAAATAATACCTGAAGATAAAAAGGTGTTTATTGTCGGAGATTTTAATATAGAAATACTTAATACAAGTAGTTTTCGAATCCAATTCCTGTCAATAATGAGCTCTTTTGAAATGTACCCAACAATTTTAGAGAACACTCGGATAACATCAACATCGCAAAACTGTATAGATAATATTTTTACAAATGTTTCTAAACACATTATATCGAGTTATGTCATAAAAACAATTATATCTGACCATACAGACCAAAAAATTATACTTGATCATAAAGTAGATTCTGTAAAGAAATGTTATTTTAAAAAATTTTTTACGGAGGTAAGTAGAAGAGAGTTTTTTTTATATACTAACACAACAACAATGGCAAGATGTTTTTGAGGTAGATCCAGTTGATGTAAATAAACAATGGTCAACTTTTATGAACACTTTTCACCTAACCTTTAATTAGAGTTTTCCAAAGAAATTATTCACCCCTAATCATAAATCAAATAATTTATATAAAGATAATAAACAAATAAAAATCGTAAAAAACAGGTTGGATATTCTTTTGTTGTTAAAACGCCAAAGTAATACTTATAATGGCATGTATCTAACTGTTAAAAAAGAGTATGATGAATTGCTAATAAGTGAGCGAACTAAAAGTTATGAAAATAGATTAAAAAACTCTGATAATAAAAATAGGTGCATGTGGTCTATTTATAGGGAAATAACTAACACTTTTAGGGCGAATGACACTGGGATCCCTGGAGAGGCCGAAGAAGTATCAAATAAATTTAATAAATTTTTGCTTACATCAATTCCAGAGCTTATACATAATATACCTCATGTTGAGTGGACAAGTAATATCCGGGAAAACAATAAATCCATGTTTTTAACACCCGTTACTTCTTATGAGATATTAGAGTTAACCAAAAAAATTAAAAATAAGCATAGCTTTGGAGATGATGAAATAACCACAAGTCTCATTCGTCAAATTATTTCGGCGATCACAAATGTCAATTGCTACATAATAAATAACTCACTCAGAGAGGGTGTCTTTCCGGAACCTTCGAAGTTGTCAGCAGTCAGGCCTTTGTATAAAAACAAAGGTGATAAGGGTGGTATCAATAACTATAGGCCTATCAGTCTGCTTCCTGGATTCTCAAAGTTGTTTGAACTTGTCATGTGCAAGCGGCTAATGAATTTCATGAAAGAGTGTAATATTTTTTCTAAAAACCAACATGGATATCTTGAACAGCGGTCAACTCAAACGGATGTTTTTCAATTTACTTGGGCAATTTTGAGACACCTGGAGGAGGGCAACATGGCTCTTGGAATGTTTTTGGATCTTTCAAAAGCGTTTGACTGTCTGGATAGAAATATACTTTTACAAAAGTTGAGGCTTTACGGGGTCAGGGGTCGCGCCTTGGAGTGGTTTAGGTCCTATTTAAATGAGCGAACTCAGAGAGTTATAGTACAAAGAGATGGGATTTGTTATAAATCGGAGATATCCCAGAATACAGTAGGTATCCCATAGGGAAGTATTCTTGGACCTGTTTTATTCATATTTTTTTTAAATGGCATTAACTTTGAAATTAATATCCCAAATTTAGAATTAACCGACTATGCTCATGATACCAATTTATTGTAGGGTGGTTCAGAAATCTCTGAACTTGTTCAAAATTCTGAAAGTATATTTCCACTAATAGAAACCTGGTTCAAAAAAAAAAATTATGTTTAAATAAAGGAAAAATTAATATCGTGCTGTTTAGAACTAAATTAAATAAAACACCAACACCAGAATCGATTATTGTTCACGATAATAGGCTCACTGCTGTTTAGAACTAAATTAAATAAAACACCAACACCAGAATCGATTATTGTTCACGATAATAGGCTCACGTTATGCAGCAGCACCAAATTTTTAGGTATTCATATTGACGAATTTTTAGATTGGTCTTATCATATTGAACACCTTAGTAACAGACTCAATAAAATTTGCTATTGCGTTTGCTTAATTACAAAATACCTTAATGAATCAGCTAGAAAGTCACTGTATTTTGCAAACTTCGAAAGTATACTTAGATATAATTTTTTGGGCACAAGACATCTTTGTGATTCAAAAACGTATGTTAAGAATAATTTATAAAATGTCTCCCATTCAGTCATGTCGAGGTATTTTTAGCGCAAATGATATACTTACCACATTTGCATTGTACAGGGTGCCCCAAATTCGAGCCTCATCATTGGGATCTCGGGAACTAGAAGAGATACGAGGTCGGTTAAATGGAGGCAAAGTTGCGCAATTTGATGCTGATCAAAATGCCACCTTACAAGTTTAAAAATTCCGAATACTTCCGAAGATTTCTGGAAACCGAATATTCGCGATTTCATTTTTATTTTTTCATGACTTTATTTGAATAGATGTAACAAAATAAATTTCACATTCACATTGTTACTTTTTCTTTTCTACAAGATGGTGTTATCAGATTTTCAAACCGACGTTTCGTCTTTGAGCTGCCATCATCAACTTTGTTTTTTTAGATACGGCCCTGGATTTTTATTACGGACTTTAAGAGCTCCTCAGGTCCCAGAGTCAATGATGTATTGCAATTATTCGAAAAATTGATATTAATGGCGTTTTTCACAAGAACTCATGTGTTAGAGAGAGACAGAAAGCAGATTTTTGGTAAGATCTTACCAGGAAATCATTACAATGATTTTTTCGAAGAGTATGCGATACAACAATGAGAATATGATTTATTATTTGTTCCAAATCTAACCCCGCACAACTTTTTACTTGTGTAAATTGCTAAAAATATGGGTCGGTCAAGTTTGCCCCCCGTATTAAACAAATTTCAAAAAGATATAAAGCATAATTTTGCACACATTTTGCACAATTTTGCACACCGCAAATAAAATTTTGCACACTCACACAAGGAAAACTAGAGCTGTTTTTTATACGGGGGGCAAACTTGACCGTT
>MU189338.1:86352-103643 GCA_016904865.1 Pissodes strobi | reverse complement strand
TCCTAAAGGGGAGACTCTCGCAAAAATCACACTCTTTGCTGATGACACAACGGTTTATCATGCTGCAGATACTTATGAGGATTCATTGAGAGTGTCGATGGCAGCACAGGAGAGGGCTGAGAACTGGTTCTGCTCAAACCGGCTGCTTCTGAATGCCGATAAGACAAGCCGGATAATATTCTCTATGAGAGACTTATCAGGTGTAGAGAATGCCTCAGAGGTACGCTTTCTGGCAGTGGTATTAGATCCAAAGCTGCAGTGGGGTAAACATATTAATGCTCTTGCGAGGAAACTCAGCAATATATTACGAACTGCATATTTTTCTGTTTTTTATACTCATATCTCATATGCGATGCTTGCATGGGGACACTCGGCCGAGGTGCAAAGGGTGTTTAGTCTGCAAAGAAGGGCAGTGAGAGTGATGTCTGGTTTCGGTTACAGAGATGACTGCAGGAGTGTGTATGTGGTCTGCTGATTGTGCCTTGTTTATACGTGTTGGAGTGTCTGTTGTATGTTAAGTAGTATGAGGGCGAGTTTCGAGCTCATGAAGATGTCAATGACCACGACACTCGTTCAAGACATAATTTGGTACCCGCATATTGGCGTCTAAGAAGGTGTCAGGTTGGTCCAGGCTACTGGGCTATAAAATTTTATAATGTTTTACCAGATTATGTTAGAGCACTACCAGGTAAGAGTTTTAAGCAGAGAGTGAAACATTACCTAATAAACAGGGCTTTTTATTCCTTTGATGAATATCTTAATTCAGATATTAGTAGGCTGTGAGTGATCCATCCTTAACAGTGGTGTTTTAATTTTTAAATTTGGTTTTTGCCTTTTAACTTTTAATCCTTTGTGATGTAAACATTATTTGTTTTCATTATTTTATTCATTTATTAGTTTACTATTTATTAATTTATTAATATTGTAATCTACTAAAATGCATAAGCTACTAAAAAATATCACCCTGTCGCAAGTTTGAACTTGAACTTGGAGATTGTTATATAAACATTAAAGGCAAACTATAAACAACGCGAGCAATCAACGGGAGCAACTTTGAACGTTATGCATGCAATGATCATCACTTTGTTTTATATTAATACGCTACTGAACCCTCAGTTCGGCAGACTTTAGTCTCACCTCCAGCTCCCATGGTTAGTCACTTGACGACTGCCTTCTGGGTTCTATCCGCTCCTAAAGTTAGCCATACGACTGCTTTAGGTTCCATTCCTTTCCTTCCAAACCTGGCACCCGTTAGTCACTTGACGACTGCTAGGACCAGGGGTTGCACAACCTCCATAGTAAAGTCTTGACAAGAAGTTTGTCAGAGTGTCGAGAAAGACAAGTGTCTAAAAGTTTAGTGAAATCTCTTAGTGCTCTTAAAAAAAACCCAACTCTTAAAAAAAACTATAAATTATAAGACAGTAAACAAAGATCTATAAACAGTACCTCCAATCGAGAAAACATGCGCACCGTAGTAATCGGGTATAATAGAATCTCATTTTTTTCTGACCAATAATTATTGTTAAAGTTTTATCGTTAATACATTGTTATTGTTATAAACTAAACGTGCTTACTTTATCATCTCTTCTTACCCCACGTAACGCGATCCCGGTCTACCTCAGATACCCCCCGGCACGCTAAACAAGGCGTATCCTCACGAGTAGAACATCCAGTGGTAGATTAAAGGAAGCATTGAGACACCGACATTGTACTAATCGCGACGAGGCTGTTCTCTGAGAAGTTATTCTTTAAATAAACGCGCTACCCCCTAAGCTACTCGTGACAATATGTATTCCCCGTTACGAAAAATCAATTAAATTTTAGGGCACCATTCAAACTTGGGTCTCTTTTATATTAGACGGAATTGGCTAAATTCCATAAACTTGTAACCGATTTATTTTCCGAAGTATAATTAAACTATGAGCCTGTCTCGGCTAGTTAAAATTATATTAATTGACAAGGATAAAGTAAGCGCAAAGGCGCTTCCTCTAAAATCCCCACTACAAAAATTACGACTGACCAATAGAGGTACAGCCACACGGCACGTGGTCATGACCTGTCATCTAATAATTTATCCACAGCGATTTTGAAAAGAAAAACGCAGAACTTCGATGTACCAAAGCCTATCTATCTCGACCCAGCTAAAAGGAAATAACCATTCGACCCGCCATTCATTCAAAAACCCTTATTTTTTTGTATATGAAAGAAACGTGCAAAAGTAAATTCCAATTTTTTTGATGTCAAAAAAAGTCCCCAAACGACAACCCACGTTCCGGAATTGGTACGCCTGGTACGCGTCAAATCGCTACAGAAAACTGCACCAAAGATAAACTAGCCAATATCGGTTTTGAATTTCCGGGAGAAGGCAACTGCAATTCACTCTCAACATTTCATCGACCTGGCGGTAGAGAGTAGAAATGATTTCGTCCGGATCGACAATTCGATTTCTGCACATTATGGCGAGTAACAATAAATAATAGTTACTCCATTTTGTCAATAAAAATACCTTATATTAACTAATAAAACTTGATTCGATACAAAATGAAAGCCGGCACGTTACAGTCTAAAGCCGTGCCTCATCACTCATCATGCCTTTGGTTTTGGTTGTCTGTTTAGTGCCTAGATTTCACTCCTTTACAGGGATCTGCCATTGTTTCTGTCAGGTGAGTTGGTTTTGGTTTATGAGTGTCCCCATTTTCACGTGGATAGTTTCTAAATCCTTTCTCGTTTTTTGTTACAAAGGTTCTGTCTCGTTCAGCAGATTTTGGAATAATCATTAACAGGTAAAAGGTTGATTTTTCTTTGATATTTTATTTTATTTGCTCTGTCTGTGAATGTCTTTATTATGGGTTATAAGCGAAATATTTGAATATGATGATGTTTCGCAGTCTTTACCGACAAGTTTTCCTTCGGCTACGTTCAGAACAGAGAAGTTTCTTCTGGACTAGTTTTCTTTCTTGTGTGAAGCTCCTCCGTGAAGTGCCTTACCTTCCCTGTTAACTTCCTCGACTGAGGAGTCCTACTTGATTGTCGGTGGTGTACGTTTCCTACTGGGAGTCGCTTGTAGAGCTACCCACGAAATAGTGAGAAATTTAGTTTTTTTATGTTTATATTAATTGCTGGCCATTTTAATTTATTTTATGATTGATCAGCCTTTGAACGTCTAATCTTAATTAGACTTGTTGCGTAATTAGTGGATTATTTGTTTGTATGTACCGCACTACGTTTCTTTTTCCTGTGAGTATCTGAATTGACATAATGAATACTTTATTTTGCATAACACTTAGCAATATTTAAAAACGAGGTGTCCTTGCTGCATTAGACTAGAGGATGTCTCGGAATACTTGGTTGTTTGTAATTTTAGTGCCTTACAATTGTTTACTCAATTTCTGGAACAATACAGGGAAATGTCTCATTTAAAATCTGTTTCTTCTATTAACTGCTTTAAAATATACAGGGTATTTCAAAACATGTTGGTAACACAAAGCTATAAATTAAGATTAATTAAAATTTACAATAAGTCTTTGATTTCATATGCTCGAGGCCAGGCCAGAATAAACAGTTTTTATAGATAAAGGTTTTATGATCATGCCAAACTAACCCAAACTGTCGATTCTGATCTAATGGAAATTTCTATCGGCTCCAGGAAACCCGTAATATTGAGTACTCAGAGATAGCGATAGGTGGTGTTCTATTTCATTGAGGTTAATTTAAAGTCAACTCATATAGATATATAAGTACAATTCTGTCTCTGGCCTCCTTTAATAAACTGCAGCCTATTAACCGATTTCAAATATGTATAACACCCAAATTACATAAAACCCTGCAGGGCTAGCTCTATCTCTGCCTCATCTCAATTTCCCCGCAAGTCTTAATTAAGAAATATTCTTCGATCCGAATAAGCGACTTACTCCCTTCCTTTAATTTTCGAAGCTTACTCCGAAGCATAAATTACTTACGCCATGTTGGAAATTAATTAACGACTTTAGCCAACTTTACATGAATGCGAATATTACCTCTGTTATTGTTATGAAATTAACGTCCGACGGTGACTCTTATTTAAACGTTTATAAACTTACATGCCAGTAAAAAATTACAATATGTTCTCAAGGAATAGGTTCAGAATATTAATCTGAAATTTATGTTATCGTGCCTTGCTTTTTGGTCCACGATCTTACTTCATTTGAAGTGTTCAGACCATCTCTTTTGCGACAACATCCTGCGGAAAGGGAGAAGATTGCCACGCAGGTGCTTAAACAGAAGTAAATATTTAGTATTAAGTGGGTTTCAGGAGGGTAAACTTTAATTTAATTTCGTGAATATGCTTCCCAACAATGTCAGCTTTGCTTGAGATTTGCACTTGAATGGTCTCGTAGGTAATTCATTTAATAAAATGTATCTTGTATGGGGATAGTGGATCCTAATCTGAAGATCAAAAAAACCTGAAAGTTTTCTTGAGAGCAACTAGATTTTCTTAGAGGGTTTGTCCTTGCTTTCTTTGGTTTATTTGGGTTGGGTGGAACGCTTTTCGCTGTTCATTGTGGTGAATCAAATAGTTCTCTATTTAATTGGCTTGAGTCTTTAACTTTTCTAGAAGAAACGAGGTTGATCAGAGCTTTTAAAGTGCAAATAAAAATTAAAACAAACTCGCGTCATGTGTGGACAATTGATTTTACCTAGTTCTGTAGTTATTACTACATGGTGAGGTATTTTGTAGGTTTTTACCATCATAAAATGCCACATTATCTCGGCTTTAATTAATTTTCCATGATGTAGCCACGGATGTGCCGTGATGTAGCGTTCATCTATTTTAATTAATTTTTTTCGTAACTCTGACATTTCAAGAATCGTGTCAATTGGCCTTGGTATTAACCTTAGCGCCTGTAGTAATATTGGCTTAAAGGTTATGTTATTGTTTACATGTAGCATGAAATTGCTCTTTGGTTTAATTGTTTTTTAAACATTAGTACCTCGTTTAATTGTTTATTTAAATATTGAAGTGATCATTTTTCACTCAATTTCTGATACAATAATTGGTGGTATCAAGTTTTATCGACTAGTAATCAAGTTTGCCGATCCCTAACCTCAAAATTGTTGAATCTTGTAGTGAATGTAATGGTGAGATTTTGATCAACGAAATAGTGTTATGTGATTTCGCGAAATTAAAGTGATGGAACTGAAAGGAACTCGCCAGTTAAAATTTTTCTGTAAGGACTGCCAGAAGGGCTTTCAACAGGTTCCAGTTCTTATTAAGCTAGTGGAGGAGCTTCGAAGTGGCGGCCATCAAGAAAGTCCCTCCCAACTACTCCCAAGCCCAATCCAACTTTACCCTTAACTTCAGGCTCTGGGGATGGGACTGTCCCCGGCGTTTACAAACGAACAAGACCTGTTTACTGAGTTACAAGAACGACAGAGAAGGGCTAATAATGTTATGCTTTTCAATGTTCCAGAGGGAGATGACGTAGTGGAGGCAAACAACATTGTCAGAATTTTGTCTGATCAGCTTCCAAAAGTATTGGGATGTACCAGAATGCGTAGGCCAAAAGAGAACAATAATCGAGAATTGAGAGTGACTCTGGAATCTCCTAATGCTGTACAAAACCTTATCAAGGCAGGCTATAAACTAAAAGGGAAAAAAGATTTTTGTGAACATGGATCTTACAGTTAATCAGAGGGAAATGGAAAAGAACCTGTCGGCTGAGTTGAAGAACCGTGAAGGGTGAAAATGTGTTCATCAAATATAGGAATGGTATTCCTCAAATTGTGCAGAAAAAAAACTAGTTTCTGGGCCTTGTTCTTCATTAATTGTTAGGAAAGGAGAAACAGAACTATTTTGCCAAAATGTTAGAGGGATTCGAACTAAACTTTCTTTATTGCGTGACAACATCATTGCAAATTGTTATCCTGTTGTTGTTCTTATGGAAACATGGCTGAGTGCGGATATATGTGATGCCGAGCTTGGGTTTTTTGATTATAATGTTTACCGATGTGATAGAAGGACAAGAACAAGTACAGCCAATAGGGGTGGTGGGGTATTGATTGCTGTTTTGAAATCAATTGGCAGTGCACTGATATCTGACCCTACAGATGTTGTGTTGAACATGTTTTTATTAAAGTGGGATCTATGTCTAAATCTTTAATTATAGGGGCAGTGTACTTTCCATCAGCTTCACCACAGGAAATGTATGAGAGCTTCAGCTCTAGTGTCGAGTCTGTTGTGGAGAAAGCTGGGATGCCGTTATGTATTGATTGCTTCTCTATCCCAGGATGCCCATCCCCATGAAGTTGGAGTTGCTCTGACTGCTGGTGATATGTGTGCCTTTCACAATATGTTCCAAGTAAACCAAATACCCAACAGACTTGGACGAACACTGGACCTTGTGTTAGTTGACAGTACTAACTCGTCAACTAGTCTTGCGGACGATCCGTTGGTACTTATGGACGATCATCATCCCCCCTACTCATTCGGATAAATGGGTGCAATTGCCATGGAAGCTCTAATGAACCATTTGGAGATGAGTTTTACTATGATTTTAAGGGTTTGAATGTTCCTCTCTTAGATTATTATTTGGGTCTGGTAGACTGGGACAGTTTATTACTGCTAAAAAACGGGCTGACAGGATTTTTTAAAATACTGGTAGGTACTTGGACTACTTAAATTTTTGCAGACTTTGAACTGAATGCAAGAATCTATCGAGACATTGTTATAGAGAATATGCGGCCTTGTCTGAGTCTGATTAGTGGAAACATCAGGCAGGGCTGGAAGTTTGTGAATTCTAGGCGTAACGCTGAAAGCTTCCCTTCAGTTATGTTCTATGGTGGGGAATACTGTAATTTGGGTCCTGAACTTCCTGACCTTTTGCCTGAATATTTTAAGTCTGTATATGGTGGTACCACTGGCTTGAATGGAACTAGGGAGATATCTCTTAGCCAGATTTCTCTTACTGAACTCAATATTCCGATTTCTGTAATATATGACGAAATCATGAAGCTGAAAGTTTATAAGGGACATGATCCTGATGGAATCCCTTTTGCTTTCTTGCATATTATTTTCAATACGTCTCTTTTAACTGGTTTGTTTCCTGAATTTTGGAAGGTCAGCTACTTGACCCCTATATACAAATCTGGAAACAAGGAGGATATTACGAATTATAGGCCAGTATGTAATCTTAGCACCATTCCAAAACTGTTTGAAAAGATTGTCACTGCAACTTTGTCAGGCGTATTATCTCCCACTATCATGCAGGAGCAGTATGGGTTTCTTAACAGGAAGTCCACTGAACTTAATCTCCTTACCTATACAGATTTTCTGTCGGGGGTCTTGGATAATTCTGGTGAGGTCCATGCTATCTATACCCACTTTTCTAAGGCCTTCGATAGGGTAAATCATGCTGTCCTGATTCAAAAATTGGAGGCCGTTGGTGTTGGTGGCAGTGTGCTGCTATGGATTGAGAGCTACCTCAGGGACCCCAAATTGTGAGGGTGCACAACTTTAAATCTAAAGAGATCACTGTGTCTTCAGGGGTTCCCCAAGGATCCCACTTGGGTTCTCTTTTATTTAATGTGTTCATCAATAACTCTCCATTGACTGAAGTGCCATCTATTGTGGACCTGGGAGTTACAATTGACTCCTCACTATCATTTACAGAACACTTTGATAAAACCATAACCAAGGCTCTTAAGATGGTGGAATTTGTGAAACGCTGTACTTCTGATTTTATTAATGCATCATCTCTGAGACAAATATTCTGTTCCCTGATTAGGCCTATCATTGAGTACTGTTCCTCTGTATGGAATCCTACCTATACTTCTCATATCCACAGAATTGAACAGATACAAAGAAAGTTTTTGCGCTACATGGCCTTCAAGTCAAATATGGTTTCAGGTATAACTTTGAAATTCTTCACAAACACTTTTCTCTGCCCACCTTGAAGACTAGAAGGGATGAGGCTGACCTTAAGATATTTTTTAGGATTATTAATTCATTGGTTGATTGTCCTTCCCTTTTGGCTTCCATAGGACTGGCTGTTCCATCAAGGCAAACACGAAATATTGAAACTTTTAACCAACCTTATAGACGTACTAATTTAGGTTTACAGTCTTTCATTTCAGGGGCCACTAAGTTGGCTAATTCTCTGGGTGGTGACATTGATTTGTTTGGTATGTCCTACAGTTCTTTTGTGAGTTCTGTTAGGAATGTTCCTTGAAAGTATTTTCTAGACATGTGCAATTGAGGGTGAAATAGTATTATTTATATGTCTGTGATTGTTTATATTAGTATCCCGTGTTTCACGGAGCACTGGCTGAGAAGGGAGGAAATAGACCATGTTCATCTTAAGGGATTTAAGCTCGCCGCTTATTCTACCAGGGACCACTATTCGGGTGGTGGTACGATAATATTTGTTAAGGGCTGTCTACTGATATCTGCAGAAATGAAGGATTCCCCAATAAATATTGACAAATGTATTGAATATTGCTCAGTTTATGTCAATTCTTTAAAATTATATGTTCTGGTTTTTTACCGCTCACCCTCGGGAAGTTTTGACACCTTTCCGACGACAGTTGAAAGGCTCTTATCAGAGATTGAACCCAGTGCGAGGCTCATAGTTCTGGGTGATTTTAATATCAAATTTAATACGGATCAACCTGATACAGTAAATTTTTGTAACTTAATGGTAAGTTTTGGTCTTAGGCAAACTATATTTAAGCCTACACGACAGGACACCTGTTTAGATAATATCTTTGTGAGTCAGGCTATGGATCTGTATAGTGTGGAAGTGACTGATATGAATGTGTCTGATCACAAGTGTCAGATAGTTGAATGCATGATCTTGGAATCTTTGAAAGGGTTTGAAAGGTCACACAGGGTGTGCAGACCCATTACTCAACAGGGATTAGATACATTTTTTAATATAGTAGTAAATACCTCCTGGGATTTTATAAGTGAAAACTGTAACGTTGATAGAACATTTGATCATTTTTTGGGATTACTTGAAAATGCTTATCTATCTGCTTCTCCAGAAAAAACCTATGTTTTTAGATGCGACAACTTTAACATCATTAGCTGGTTTACTGATGATCTGCGAATTATGAGAGATCATCTCAGTTTTCTGGGGGATCTAAGTAATCATTACAAAAATAATTTTATGACTCAATAATTTAAAAGCTATAAAAAACTGTATAAAGAAGCCATCAGAACAGCTAAAATAAGGGCAAATATTAATTACATTCAGTCTTCGACTAACCAAGCAAAATCTTTATGGAAAGAAATAAATGGTAATAGATGTAAAAAAGACCTACATCCCAAAAATGTAATTATAACTTCAGGCGAGTTTAACAATTTCTTTTCCAATATAGCCAACAATATTGTACAGATTATCCCTCAGTCTAAGAATGACCCGCTTGACTTTTTAAAAAGTGTCTCGCAACCTGAAACATCTTTCTCCTTCACTGAAGTAACATTCAATGATATGAGAGACATAAAATAAGCAGAGTCGTGATCTCTATGGGTTTAATGTTAAAGTGATAAAAACTGTAAAAAACCAACTAATAATACCATTAACAAAATTAATAAATCTTTGCTTTAAGCAAAATGTTTTCCCAACTAAATTGAAAATAGCCGTGGTTATTCCAATTTTTAAAAAAGGCGATCCTACCCAGCCAGAAAATTATAGGCCCATATCACTTTTGCCTATTATATCTAAAATCTTTGAGAAATGTATGGCCATTAGAATAATACAATTTTTTTGAGTCAAGTTCTCTTTTCTCTCGATTTCAATTTGGCTTCAGAAAAAATAAAAACACAGTTCTGGGCATTATCAACTTGGTATCGGATATAATGGAGGGATTTCAAAACAGAGAATATAGTTCGGTTTTGTTTTGTGATTTGAGCAAAGCTTTTGACTGTGTCGACCATGGTATTCTTCTGAGAAAACTGCAGTATTATAATTTCAGTGCAAGCAGCATTACACTTATCGATTCATATCTTCAAGGTCGACAGCAGGTGGTTAGCTGGGCTGGTGTGACATCAGCAAAGGGTGAAATAAATATTGGAGTTCCCCATGGATCTGTTCTTGGTCCAATTTTATTCCTTATATATATAAATGATCTGCCATATAATGAGACCGTAGCGAAATATACACTCTTTGCTGATGACACAACAATCCTGTACTCTGCTAGAAGCTACCAAGAATCACTGAAGGAGTCTATGGCGGCACAGGATAGAGCTGAGGATTGGTTTTGCTCCAATCGACTGCTGTGAAATGCAGATAAGACGATTCGGCTGCTTTTTACTTTGAGGGAATTTCCCGAAAATGTAGTCCATCAGGAAGTGCGGTTTCTGGGGGTGGTTCTTGACTCCAAACTACAATAGCGAGATCATGTCGATGCTCTCTTAGTAAAAAACTAAAATCATAAAAAAGGGTAGGATATATAGTAAGGCCAATTTTACCAAATTTAAAAGCGATTGCAATAAAATTAATTGGGACATAATAAAGAATTCCTCTGACCCCCTAAATGAATTTAATATCATGCTTTCTAAATTGTTGGATAGGAGTTTTCCTTTAAGAGTAATAAAACAGAAAACAAAAAAATCATGGGTAACTAAGGGAATTAAAATATCTGCAAAAAATCTTAGATTCTTGCATACCCTAAGAAAATATAATCCTTCTGAGTTTGTATGTAATCTATTTAGCAAATATAAATCTATATACCGAAAAGTGATCCTATCAGCTAAAAAAGCATTCTATTATAATAAAATTTTTAATTCAAAATATAAATCAAAAGAAATTTGGCAGATAGTTAATGATTTAAGGGGAAGCTGTAATAATAAAAGTGGTTGTGAAGCAGACATGGATCCTAATACTCTTAATAATTATTATTGTACAATTGCAGAGACATTGGGCCAAAATATAAGTACTAATATTGATCCAATGTCCTATTTAAAAAACATTTCTGTGAGGGAGTCCTTTTGCCTCTACCATACAGACGTCCACGAAATTAAGAATATTCTGGGAAAAATGAGAAATAAAAATTCAGCTGGTATTCATGGTATTTCTTTGAGACTATTTAATAATCTTCCTGATTCAGCACTTACAGGACTCTGTGAGAGTATAAATATCTCTTTTGATAAGGGTATCTTTCCTGAAGGCTTGCGTACGGCTTTTGTAAAACCACTCTTTAAGGGAGGTAACTCCACTGATCCATCATGCTTTCGACCAATTTCAATGCTTCCAACACTCTCGAAAATTGTTGAAAAAATCGTGAAAAATAGGATGACTTCTTTTCTAGAAAAACATAAATTACTAAATAAAAATCAATTTGGCTTTAGGGATAAGAGTAGTACTAGCGACGCAATATTCAATCTTTTGGAGAGACTGTACTTGGGTCTCAATGAGGGACAGTTGGCTGCGGCAGTGTTTTGCGATTTTTCTAAGGCATTTGACTGTGTGGATCGCGGAATACTGTTGCAGAAGCTGTCCTGTTATGGTTTTAGAGGATATGCTCTTAAATGGCTTGAGTCATTTCTAATGAGAAGAAAACAAGTAGTAAGTGGGAGACACAAGGTTTCATCTGTGCACAGCATTAATTCTGGGGTTCCACAGGGGTCAGTGATTGGTCCCTTATTGTTTCTTGTATAAATGACCTAGCTTTCATCAGCATTAATGGATCCATTACATTGTTTGCTGATGATACCACAATATTGTGGCTAGGAACAAATAACACCATTTTAGAAGAGACAATTCATAAGGACCAGTGGCGTAGCTAGAAATGTGGGCGCCGGAGGGCAAGCCTATCCCCTGGCGCCTAAAACAAACCTATATTTTCTATATATGTGCAAATTAATCAAAAAATAATACATCAAAATATTAAACGTATATTTTTGAAGTGAAACTTCTTAACGCGCGCCGAGAGTAAAATTTGAAGGTCGCGATCCCGACACACGGCGGACGAGCTGGCAGGGAACGGAAAACGGTCACGGACGTTTATTGTGATATCTTTGTTAGTTTACAAGATAAAAATACGGGATTTGCGTGATACCTATATTTAAAAAAACTTCTTTTCAACCAAATCCGTTAATATATGTATAAGCCCAGGGCGTCTAATTATTGTGATATCTTTGTTAGTTTACAAGATAAAAATATGGGGTTTGCACTATTACCTTGTCAAGACATAAGCGAAACTTTTATGAAGAATAGTTTTTTTTTCATTTAGGCCTTCCCTTTTTGTTAATTGAGTGATATATTTAAAAAAAAACGACTTTTTAACCAAATCCCAGGCTAGGGCGTGTAAGTTTAAGAAGTTTCACTTCTGATATGCGCACATAGTGCGCATGCTTTTTTTATTTACAGGAATATGAATATAAAATATATAAATGGCAACCAACCAACAGGTACATACATATTTAAATATAAACGTTAACTAAACATCTGTAACCTTAATTAATTAATTAAACATTGGATTCTTTCTTCGGTTTTAAGTCGACGTAAATTGATCGATTATTTGATCGAAATTAATTTTTGGACAAATTCATTTTCTATGCTTAGTATTGCTAGGCTATTTAGACTTGTCTGGCTAATGGTACCTCCTAAATACGAAACTCTAAAAACACACTTTTTCCGACCGAAATTTTCGGAATTTTTGTCTTTGAAATCACATGCCGCCTTACGCAGCGTTTTTTCAAATTTGCATGTACCAAATGCCGCCGCGCCGGGATGCATATTTACACATCCTAACATACGACGGCACCAGGGTGCTGAAATCGGTTAAGTTTTATAAGCGTTTGTAGCACTACAAAAGCTATCGCGCCATGTCTTCGCGATGCAATTAATTTGCAGCAAGAGCCCTCGTGGTCGAGAGGTCTAGATGGTTAGGTCTCTATTCGGCGGCTATCGCCGGCCTCGGTTCAAACCCCGTTGCTTTTTATATTTTTTTAGGTTAATTTTCTAAACAGTTTTTTTTCTTGATTTTGGGTATGTCTTGGGTTAGTTTGGGTTAGCACCTGGTTAGTTCACCTGGTTAGTTCCCCTGGTTGAGCCACCGTAGCGAGCGAAGCGCCATGCGAAAAGTGAAATATTATATAACAGCGTGTTCCAGGTGCCCAAATCAGTGAGCTTTTGTAGCGCTACAAACGCTTACAAAACCTAACTGATTTCAGCACCCTGGTGCCATTGTATGTGAGGATGTGTAAATATGCGGCCGGGATATATCTTTTTATTCCACATAGAATAAATAATAAATACCTGACACAAAATGTATTGGTTGGGTAAAAGGTTTAATACATATTTTGGTCTTTGATCTGTGATTGTATTATAATTTAATTAATTTAAAAACTCAGTTAAGCTCATGAGCATTGTTAGCATTAGCATATTTATAAATTCGGAGCGGCGCCTAATTTTACTTGGCGCCGTGGGGCCTTGCCCCCCCTGGCCCACCCGGTAGCTACGCCACTGATAAGGATATAAGCATTATTAAAGGGTGGTGTGATGCAAACAAGCTTACATTTAATATCAGTAAGACTAACCTGATTACATTTCGTGGGGCTATTTCAAGCCCTTCATTGAATGGGGAACAAATTTTAAATAAAGACTGTACCAAATTTTTGGGTGTTTGTATTGATTCTGCCCTAAAGTATGATTTACATATTGCGACATTAAAAAAAAACATTGGCCTCTGCCTGTTATGCTGTTAGATTGGTTCGCAACGAACTAGACTCAAAATCAGCAAAAAATGTTTATTTTGCATTAGTTGAATCACATCTAAGGTATGGGATCCAATTTTGGGGGTTTGCTAGCCTCTATCTCTTGCAGTCAGTTTTCGTATTGCAGAAGCGGGCTGTAAGATTTTTGTGTGGGGCAGGTTTTGTTGACCATTGTAAGCCACTTTTTATTAGGGAACGGATACTGACACTGACTTGTCTTTTTATATTATTGACTTCTCAGTTGGTTCGTAGGAAGTACAAGGGATCCAATGAATCCCATACCAATGTACATAGGACAAGATTTAATTGTAATAATTTAAGTCTGTGCATCCCCAAGCGCTCTCTTGCGAAACACTCAATAATTTATGAGGGGATCAAAATATACAATCACTTGCCTTTAGAATTTAAAAATGTTACTAGTGATAAGCAGTTCAGTAGACTTGTTAAGAATTTTTTATTAAACAAGGCATATTATAGCCTAGACGAATTTTATATAGACTGAAGATGACTTTGATTGACTGTTGATTGTTAATTTCGAGTAAATTTTATTAGATGTAATTTTAAAATTGTCCTATATTGATTCTTTTATTTCCAACTATATTATCATACTTGTTTTATTTTTTAAATTATATTTAGTGACCCATGTAAATTTAATGCGTTTGTCTTGATTTATTATTTTTTATTGATTTTCTCTGTCTGTTTTTATAATATTAGTTTGTCATGTTAGTTCCTTTGTGTTTTTGATTTTTCTTCCAGCTTTGTAAATGAGGGTAATATTTACTCTTTGTACAATAAAGCATTTTTTGAATTTGAATTTGAAGGCTGAATAAAGGTCTTTATGTGCTTAGGAGTTTGAGAGGTTGTGTTTCAGGGGATGTGTTGAGAACAGCTTACTTTGCAATATTTCACTCACACCTGTCTTATGCTATCCTAGTGTGGGGACACACAGCTCAAATACACCGAACTTTTAGCATACAAAGAAAGGCAGTGAGAATAATGACAGGTTTAGGATATAGGGATGAATGTAGAAAGATGTATGTGGGTATGAGTTTGCTGACTGTGCCCTGTGTGTATATTCTGGAATGCTTGCTGTATGTAAGACAGAATTTGGATCTATATCGGACTCATGACGATGTTCATTCTCACAATACCCGCACTGGGCGCAATTTAGTACCTGCATGCTGGCGGCTGGGAAGGTGTCAGGATGGACCGGGGTACTGGACAATAAAATTTTTTAATGCGTTGCCTGATAATACCAGGTATTTACCAATACCACAGTATAAACAAAAAAAAACAATACTTAATAAAAAATGCTTTTTATTCATATGAGCAATATTTAAATTCTGATTTTAATATGTTGTGATTTGTCTTTTTAAATGACCGCTATAAATTTGGATTGTTCAAATAATGTCTAGTTTATGTAATAACTATTATTAGGTTTTTGTAATAATTATCAATAGGCTGTAACATTTTAAATTGGATATATGTGTCATAATTTTAATATTTAATAATTCTAGCTATGTTTTTTCACGATTGACTTGTGCAAACAATGTAATTTTGTACCAGCACCAAATAAACTATTGTCTATTGTCTATTATTTGTCTCGATACTTATAAGTGTTCTTTTCTTTGGTATGATAATTATGAAGTCTGTATTTTTTAGATTTTAAAATGTTTGTTAATGTTCATATAGGTACTATATCTAATGCATATATACTTTTTTAAAGTTTTATAATATTGTATATTAATGGGCAAGGCACGTATATAGGTGGATAAATAAATAAATAAATATCTCTTTACCAGCTAGGGATGTGTGCTCCGAACCGCTATATTATCGATCTACGATTTCTAAATATTTCTTTTTGAGACTGTTTGCTGTTGCGTTATGTTTTTGACATCCTTCGGAAAGGGAGAAGGGTGCCACACATGCGCTTGCCTTAAATAGTAGTAAATATTTAGTATTAAGTAAGCGAGTTTCGGGAGCGTAAACTCCAATTTTGTTTTGAGAATATACTTATCAACAATGTTAGCTTGGCTTGAGATTTTGACTTGCATGGTCTCGTAAATAATTAATTTTATAAAATATATCCTGTATGGGGTGGATAGACATCCCGCATTTTGCGGGATCGTCCTTTCTTTTTGTAAGCTGTCCAGCATTTCATGCGTGCCGCAAAATGTCCCGTATTTTCAGCTTGTCATCAATTATTTATGCCAGTAACATTGACCAATCAAAACCCCCTGCCCCCAATGTGGTTTTAAAACCTTGTAGTTATTTTTATTTTATATTTTGTTATTTTCGAATAAAAAATTGTTAATTTTTCAATTTTTCTCCCAACCTGTCTTCCTCCCCTGGTTGTCGGTCATTTACGATTACGCGTCCCGCATTGGCATTGAACAAATATGGTCACCTCACGTATTCTTGCAATTTTTATTTTTATTTTTTGTAACTCTTGCTAAGCCTGTGCACTGACATGAATAAAGTATTGATTATTGAGTAAAATAAACACATAGTATTGGAACTGTTCTAGGACTAATAATTATACCTCTGAAGGATATGATATAAAGCTCGGAAGAGCATCTACCTCTACTGATTATATTGTTACCAATCTGTGGCAATCTTCGGAAAATAATTATAGATACTATTGTATGAAAATGATCTACTCATGCCAAGACTTCCTGGAGGAAAGACCACAGAAACACCGATTAATGCTATTTCATTTCCATTTATCTACTTAATGTCCTAACTTAGTTTCCAATTACATTGAATTTTATTACCAGTATCAAATAGTGCATATTTTCAAAAATAAACTCCTTCAAATATACATATAAATAGTTTATTAAGCTTACATCTTAGAAACAGGTTTGAGTCCTAAAATATTGAAACACCTTTCCATAACCATGGCGGCGGCTTCGGCAAGCAAAATCCTGCCGATATTAACCTTGACAACGTCACCTGAGGAATCCCTCTCGATGCAGTAACAAGAATCATAGAATTCTGTGAACGTTGTCGCGATATCATACACATATTCACATAAGTGATGCATACAAAGGTCGTCAGTAATTTTCAGTAAAACGTCTGGGAAACGGACCAAAACTTTCGCAAGTTTCCACTCTTTTTCGTGATCCAAAGACACCTTATGAGTTTCGGCGAGTTCCTTAATTTTTTCAGGGGTGAAATTTGCATTTCTAGCTATAGATTTAATTCTAGTATAGGCATATAGGAGATAGACAGCTGTGTTACCTTTGTCGTCCAACATTTTGTCGAATGAAAATACATACTCGTGATTCCGGTTGTGTGACAAATCAGCGTATTTTATACAGCCATACGCTACGGATTCCTGAGCTTGTTTTAGCTCTTCTGGGGTTAACACCTTTTCCCTTTCCTTCTCCTTAAGTTTGTCCAAAGAACGTTTGAGACCTTCATCTAAAAGATCGAGTAGACGAACCGTGTCTCCTGATCTTGTTTTGAACTTCTTCTTGTCTTCTCCTAAAACGACTCCGAAGCCAACGTGATCCACCCTATAGAAATTTTGTTTAGAAATTACTGTGAACCACATGATTTGTTAATTATTAAAGAGATTATTATCATGAAC
>MU189338.1:52834-71352 GCA_016904865.1 Pissodes strobi | reverse complement strand
GTAAAATACGTCACGCCGACGATACGCACATGAGGACCCACCATGATCCAAGGCAACGACGCTATCCACGGCCACCTGTCTTATAGGTGGCCGTGCGCTATCGCCATCCAATACGATTGCTTGGATTCAGCGGTGTCAATTGTTTTAAAAATCAAAGAAGAAAGAAGCCATTACGTACTGCATCAGGTAAAGGGAATACTGAAATTTAAATTCCAAATATACTGAAAGTGAAAGTGCGAAAAGAGCAATTGGTAAGTCAATATAAATAATGTACTATTGATGTCTGGGTTTAGTACCGATTGTACTTCCACTTAATGGTAGACCGAAACAGCTAATAAGTGGTCCATTTCTGTGAACTTAATATGGTACGTACAGCATGAATGTGACCCAACATAATGTATTATTTGCTATTTATAGAAACCAAAGGAAATAAATAATTCCATGATCTACCGATACCTACCTAAATACCTCAGGGTTACACTTCTCTTCATCTTCAATGGCTTTTAATAACAGTTCTTTGGCTTCTTCCAAATGTCCCAGCCTGGACAGGACATACGTCAGGTGGTTCACTATACGCATGTGCAGAAAAGCGACCTTGGGATGTTCCGAGTGGTCTTTGATCAAATCCAAGGCCTCTTCTAGAAGATCTTGACTTTCACAGAGGAGATTTTCTGAGAGAAGTATCTTGGCTTTTTCGTATATAATTGAGGCCTTCATCGATATAAGTCTAAGGTAATCTTCTGATTCTTTATTTTGATTTGCTAGTGTGAATGATATTTATTAACGGGTTGTTAAAATAATGCACCAAATCGGTGCCTGTGAAACAGTTGATATTGGCTGATCGGTCATGGTACAAAAACGCGTCTTTCTGTTATTACAAAAAAGAAACATCAGTAACTAGTTATGTAGTTAAATATTGCCATAAGCTAGTAAGATTCCAAATGTTCCTGAAATACCTAAATTAAGTTGATTATATCTGCGTCTTGTACCTGTCCTATGCGGCAGTGTTGCCATATCGTCGATTTTAGAATTAAACAATGACCGTTTATATATAATATTTAAAAAAAATAAAGACTTGGGTTAGTCTGGTTATGTTTCGATTCAGTTATGAGATAATTTTAGTGACAACCTTGTAAACAGTTGCTTAGCTTGATTATTTATGGTTTCACGTTGGTCCTAGCCGTAGTTCTCCACCTAGCCGTAGTTCTCTATATTACAGGTCCGGAGCTCTGACTTATGCTTAATGGGAATTAATATCCAAAGCTTTTCCAACCAAATGCAATCAAGAAATAAATGGTAATTGTTTAGTATAGGTCCTTCACATAAAATGACTATTTTGGTATTATAGAAGGTTAGAGTTCATCTTAAAAAGTCATTTTATACCAAAATGTTCTGGTGGAAATGATAATTTATGGAAATTCTGGGTTAATTTCAATTAGTTTGGGTTGTATTGGGTTAGTTAGACTAGAAAAAAAATAACAGCTCGATAGTGCGTTCGCTTCATCTTCTTGAGCATCAACAACATGAAAATTTTTTTAGTTTTTTTTTAATCTTTGGGTTACTTTGGTTAGTTTATCTCGTGAAATAATAATAAATTAGTTTGAGTCAGTTTGGATTAGTTTAACTAATTTAACTAACTCAAACTAACCTTTTTTTATGTGGGGTTAACGGAAAAAATGCCTTCGCACCGTCCCAGGTCATTGTTGGTCGTGCGACCTGGAAACAATAAGCCCTGCGTGGCACCCTAGGGGCCAGGCCTTTGGTGTTCGGGCGACTTGGGGTATGTGGGGCTTGAACCCACTAAAAACCATTTCCCCACTACTCCCTCCTACCATTGGAACCGCCGTAGGCATTACTTCATTGGAAGGGGTTTGTAATCAATTCTCTTATTAAACGATTTTATTTAGCTTGTGTTATATATCAGTCAGTTTCCATTCCTATGTCGTCTTTTCTCTTCCAGCTCCTCCCTCTTCATGATGTTCCTCAGCATGCCTGATATCACAATTTCCAATTTTAGAAATGATTCAGCAATATTCCGTTCCGTTATATTTTGTCCAATAATGATTTCTGCCTTAAGCCCTTCATTGTACCATTTGTCACAAAAGAATAGTGTGTGATTTGGTGTATCCAGTTGTCCGCAGAACCAGCAGTGTGCTTTTGGTGCTTTTTTTATTTCCATCGGATCCAAAGACACCGGGTCCGGTAAATGCCTGGGTTAAGAAATATTCCATATCTCCCCATTTTCTATTTCTCCATTCTTCCACGTTTCTATCCATACCTCCCATGCTTGTTGCCATAGCGTGGCGGTACGTAGTCTGGCCTCTTCTCTTCGTGTTCCCTTCGATTTCCATATTGTTGCCGCTTCTTCCGCTTTCAGTTTAAATGGGGCAATCTCTGCGATTGTTAGGGCAGCTATCGTTGAGAAGGTTCTATATGCTGATATAACTCTGATAGCTGATTGCCTGTTTATCCTTTCAGCAAGCTTATTGGAGTGATCGTACTTCAGAGCATCCTTACACATAGGTGAGCCATACAGCATTATTGAGTGGACTGCTGAGACCAGCATTCGCCTCTTGCAGGGTTTGGGGCCTCCTACATTACTAGTTACGCTTTCCAGTTTTATCATTACCCCCCAAGGCTTCTTTGCTCACTTCCCTGATGTGTGACGCATATCCTTGTCGATATATATGCCCAGGTATTTTAGATACGGAGAGCTTCTATTCTTTGCGCCTCGAAAGTTTACATTGAGATTTGTTAGTCTTCTATAGCCTGACAAAATCATCATTTCGGTTTTGGTAGTTTCTATGGTGATGCCCATTTGGTCCAATTTGGTTTTGACTCTCCCCGCTACCAGGCTTGTTAAATTTTCAAGTTTTATAACGGTTTTCGCTTTTGTTACCACTAACCCAAACTAACCCAAAATAACCTAAACTAATCCAAACTAAACCAAACTACTTTATTATCATCATCATTTTCGCTAGAACATTTTGGTATAAAATAACTTTTTAAGATGAACTCTAACCTTCTATAATAACAAATTAGTCATTTTATCTGAAGGACCTATACTAAACAATTACCAAATAAATAAGTACAGTGTTAATTATTCAGCATAGAAATGCAATTGACAATAATTCTGATTGTGGAAACCTTACCCAGAATGTCTTCAATTTTAGCCAAAATTATCGAAAATTGTTTATGCAAAGGATTTTGCATCTCATCCCCAGCAGTTTGGTGTGTCTGTCCCAGCTTGTAAGATACAGAGTGTTTCTTTAGATCGTTGAAACAAGCTTGCAGGTCGTCCGTAAACACGGCATCTCTATCGGTTTCAGCCATTATTACAGATTTTAAAGGATTTTCAGAATTGGTTTGTAATAATCTGTCACTGTAATTTTTTGACACGTTTGGCAGGATGTTTTTGGTCACCTGTCCACTGTTCGTATCCTTGGATTCGTTCGGTGTTAAAATACAGGAGGTGCTGTATGAAGATGTTTTTTCTTTTAGTGAAACTTCAGCAGGCTACAGAATGTGATACGACGAGGCGATCAGAAGTAAAGAGGGAGATATAACATAGTCTTCGTCTTCTGGTGTGTGGTCCACAAGCACGCTACATGTAGAGTAATCGCGTTATTATTAAGGGAGGAGAAAAACAAAAGGCACTTTAGTTTTCAGTTTTTTTTTTAATTAAAACAATATGAAATTGTCATAATACACAGTTTGCGTTTTAAGAATATAGCAACGGGTAAACCGTGTTCCAGCCTCAATGTGACAATGTCATACTACTTATAATGAGTAGCATCGAAGGCTTTTTGACACACTTAGTTCAGAACTCTGTCTTAACATACACAGCTACTTCGTCCAAATATTGTCGACAATTTCCAAAAAAATCAAGCTTTTACTACCAAGAATCTTTTGAGGTCTTTGGCATTTGAATACTCAGTAGTAGCTACGATAAGTATGATAATGATGCTTTTCAATTACGTCACGTTTGGCAATATTTGATCAACATCTATTCATTGATGTCACTGTTAGGCAGGCAAATAAGGCGTTTGCAGGAATAGTGACTTAACCACCAGTGATATTCGTATGCTTTATTATTAGCAAAAAAAGCATAAAATCTTCATTGAGAGCCGTTTGCTCCGAAGTATTTAACTTAGGGATACTTCGGTGCAATCGACTATTAGAGTCTTTAGTAAGCTTATCACATTTTCACGAATGATAAGTCGCCTCTGGCAATTTTAGGTCTCTGTCTGACATAGTCCTAACCTTTCCTACAGTTTCCCACAAAAAATAATGTAAATGGTAGCCTTTGGCGTCATTCTTTTTGCCCCATTTTAAATTGCAGTCTTCTGACACTAATAATTATTAGGCAGATAAACATAATACTACATGCACTTTATGGTCGCTGAACATTTTCAAATATAGTCTGATAATTGACGTAGAAAAACTCAAATTTCAGTTAATAAGTGAAAACATAATATGTCAAAAAGCCTCTGTAAAAGCTTAAAGTAACAACAGTTTAACATATTTTACATAGATTCGTAGATGATTAAATTGCGGTGGGGCTATTCTTGCGTCGATTCTTCGTTCCGTTGCTCTTCCGCATCATTCCTTTTCAATACTGGTAAGTTCGGCTGCCTGTTTCCTGAAACATTTGAAACTATCTATTAGAAAACATTTTTATATCGTATTAAGAGGTTTTAAGTAGGTATGAAGATAACAAAAATACGTGACAAAAATATTTCTTATTTTTGCGTCTTAACCTTCGTAAAATGCGTGGCAAAATTAGGTATTTAAAAATATGTAAACCAGTTACTTATTAATAATGATCAATGGAAAATTATACGAAAGGACATAATAACATTGAACACACATAATGTAATTTGATTAAATTAAAGTTGAAAGAAAACAGAAAATTAAAATTTTATTTAAATTTTTGATGTGACCCTGTGACACACAGAATGAAAAATAATCAGAATTCACACTCCGAAATGCCGCCTTTGATCTTGGTCAAACAAATCCCTTTGGCGGCATCGGCAGCCGGAACTGTAACAAGATTATCAGGTCCGTATTTCCGTTTAAATGAGCAGTGATGTACGCTCATCCGACTAATTTTAAGAATTATTATTTTTATATGCTATTGAATATGCTGATAATTTTATTATTGTTGATATACAGTAAGTCTGACAAAAACGTCCATAAACATATAAGAAATTTCTTCCCAATAAGTTCTTAAAAAATTTTTTCTGACAGTTCTTACTTAAAAACACATCCAAAATTAATTTTGAATAAACTGATTGACAAAAAAAAATTAAATCATTAAAGTTGCCATGAAACGAAAAAGTCTGGACCACCCAAATCAACGAGCATTCAAAATACGACAAAAATATTTTATGAAAAAAATCCACGTGTTTGTAAATTAACAAAATAAAGGAAAAAGTTCTTTAAATGATTGAAGGTGGTTCTCTGACGTCAATTAAAAATGCTTGAATGGAAGAATAGAGTAATAACAAATTTTTATTGATGTCTTCAAATTGTCCTATTTTTATTTATATTTTCAAAATTTTTGTTCACATATTTTAAAGTATAAAATATTTTTATTCTAAAAAATAGTATTGTCACGGCTAACAACCATCCGAATGTTTTTGTGCTACCCTATAGAACTATCCTTGTCGCGTTTAAGTATGAGTCATCGCCGGTCGCGAAGATTCAGGATCTGTGGAATTTTCTCGATGCTCTAATCAAGAATAATATAGAGTGGCCTCGTTTCTTCCGGAGTATTCGTGATAGATTTTAGAATGTATATAAATAGCAGGCAGAAAGCGTGTTGAGTTAGTTAATCATTGAGTTCCGAATTGTAAAGAGTCAGAGTGTTTTAGTGTGTTTAATTGTATAGAGTGATAAAGAATAAAGAGAGTATTAAGTAGTTTAAAATACTAAAAGTTGTGATTTCGTTCAGAACCCACGAGAAAAACGTAGCATTTGGTGTCAGAAGTCGGATTGTGAAGAAACGGGACTTGTGAAGTGTTCTTCGAGGAGAGAAGAGGGAACAAGTACGTCAACGAGGCCGTTTTGACTGCTGGATTCTGAGAACATTTTGTAACATTCTATGGTCAATACAATACAAGACAACAAACGGCAGAAATGTACCAAATAAGTGAAATGTGCCAATTTCATGGAAAATCTAAATACTGAGAGACAAACAGAACAGGACCGGCTTCAGAACATTTTGCAAGATCAAGAAGATAAAAGGCAAGCGGATCGGGAAGAAGATGAACGTAAAAGGCAAGCAGTACAGGACCGGCTTCAGAAAATTTTACAAGACCAAGCAGACAAAAGGCAAATAGAACAGGATCAGCTTCAGAAATGGATGCTGGATGTAATTGTAGGTAGGGTTTCCAATCCGGGATCCCGAAATACCGGGATCGCAGAAGATTTTTCATCCCGAAATCCCGGGAATATCTCGATTTTTTAAATGACAAAATATCAATCTGCTCTATTAATTTTTTCATTACACGCGTGTTATTTTAGCTTTACCCCGATAATTTACGTATGTAGCTGACAGTACCACCTACGAGTGTGGAAAATGAAGAGCCTTTTCTTCAGCTTAGAAAACTTTTCTATTAATAATAACCAAGTTAATAACATAATACGTAACTCTAATTCTTATGCATTATTTTGCTGACTTGAACTACCAACTCGATGTTTTTAGCACTTTGAATACAATATTTTACTCCGAACTATTCCGTTTTGCCATAAAAAAGGTTTTTTTCTACAACCTTGTGGAAAATTCAATTTTCCGCACCGTTTAAAAAAACTTCCGCAAAATTAGCAATATCATATGATGAAGCAAAGGCTCTTTCAGCTTCAACTTCATTTGCGAAGAAACTCAGATCACGCTTAAAAGACTGGACTCTTCGTGTTTCTAAGGGCATATTTAATTTTCACTAAGCAAAACGCAGAGGTTTAAAAATTATTCTAATTGCACATTTTAATAAAACTGTCCTCACGGTTTCTAGTTTCTAGTTTTATATTTTATAACCATATTGATATTTTACTTCATAAATGAAAAAAAAGATTTTTTATTTTTGTATTTTTTTTATAAAAACGTTCATTTGTTTGCTGTATTTCTGTATTTTTATTACTTTTATTGCTACTGTTAGATTTAAAAAATAATATTGGGGTTAATCCCGGAATTCCGGGATCTATTTTTTATTCCGGGATTTCAAAACGGGATCCCGATCCCGAAAATTGGAAACCCTAATTATAGGCGAGCAAGGAAAATTACAGAAAATATTGGACGGACAAAATGAGAAATTTGAAAAAAAAGTAAACAATATACAAAAAGAAGTTGGAACTGTAAAAAAAGAATTTGGAAATGTACAAAATGAAGTTGGAAATGTACAGAAAAAAGTAGGAAACGTACAGACAGAAATGAGAAATCTACAAGCGGAAGTTACCAGACTAAAAAATCAAGGACTCACGGAGAGGGTATTTGCTACAGGACAGCATATCAAACCTCCAACGTATGACAGTCAAACATCCTGGACAATGTACAAAAGACAATTTAAAGCCGCTGCTGTTGCCAACGGCTGGAATAGCGAAGTAACTAGTGGTAGCGCTTTGTGGATCTGCCCTGGAACTACTACAGACCATTCCCATCAGCCAACAGGGGAAATATGAAATACTTGTAACTGCCCTGCCCTGGAGAGACGATTTGGCGACTAACATAGAAGACAACTCTATCAGGCACAAGTAAAGTCTCGACATCAGAAACCTGGTAAAAGCCTGCAAGAAGTTGAGGCAGACGTTAGATGTCTCATTCATTCATTTGGCGTACCCGGAAGCTGTCCAATATTTCGTGGATGGTATCAGAGATCCAGAAAGTCATAAAATGCTACGTCTCGCCAAATTTGATAACAGCAGTGAAGCTTTGGGTAGGGCTCTAGAAATCCAGGCGGCCTGTAACATCTCTAAGCCAAAAATCAGGGCCTATCCATTCAGGAAGAAAAGCCGGCGAACAGCTGTGAATTAATTGAGATGGACGAAATTTTGAAGGAATTAACCGAAGTTCCTCAGGCTACGGGGAGATTCCGGGAGCCACTAGAAGATAGGCCACGTATCCGAAATGCTTTAAATCAGTGCTATAGATATACCAGCACTGGGCATTTCAAAAGAGACTGCCGGGTACAACTACGGTCTAGATCTCCATCCAGAGGCACTGGGACCTCAAAGTCAAATCAGGAAAACTTTAATTAGTCAACATTGCGGGGCGGGTGTTGGCTAAAGATGGTAAAGCCCCCAGGGTCGTCTCCATAAAAAGCCTAGGAAAAAACGCCGACAGTCTAGCTATTAAAGGAAAGATCAACGGAAAAGTCCAACAGAGTAAATAGAGTAGAAGTCCTACCCATACCAAAGAATGTAGTTTTACGTACGGTCACCGGTGAGTACTGCTGAAGTACTTGGAAAATGGATATTGAACTTCAACTGGGATAAATTAAATTACACCACACTGAATGAACCACAATGAAATTGGAGGTTGATCAGCAGTGGACCACAGAGCAACTTAAAAAGGATCATCTTAAGGATAGTGAAATAGCACTATTGATGCTAAAAGCTGAAGAAGAACATCAACCAAGACCAAGCTGGAGAGAGATTTCAACTAAAGGATTTGCTTTTAAAATTCTGTGGGCTCAGTGGGACTCACTGGTGGTGGAAAATGGAGTTCCTAATCGAGCCTGGGAAAGCGCCGATGGAAAACTAGTGAAGACACAATTAGTGGTACCAAGGAGGAAGATATCGGAAATTCTGGAAGAAGTCTGGTGCTCATCTCGGAGTGAACAAAACGATTGACAAGATCCGCGAGAGATTTTACTGGGTCAACTACTGCAAGGATGTGAAATCGTGGCGTCGGCACTGCTCAACCTGTGCGCAAGTCAAGGACCCAAAACATGAAACAGTATAATGTGGGATTACCGTTTGAACGTACCACCATTGACGTAGCTGGCCCTTTTCCAGAAATAAATAATGGTAACAAGTACGTTTTTGTGGCAATTGACTACTTCAGTAAATGGCCTGAAGTATTTGCGATCCCCAATCAAGAAGCTGTTACCATAGCAGAGACCCTCGTAAATAACCTATTCAGCAGATTTGGTGTTCCGTTATAGCTGCACTTAATCAAGGACGCAACTTCGAATCCAAAGGTTTACAAAAAGTATGTGATTTACTCAACGTCCATAAACCACAGATTAGAGCTTTACATCCACAATCACACGGCATGGTTGAGAGGTTTAACGAGACCATTGAAGAACATTTGTCAAAGGTCGTGATCAGAAGAATTGGGACCAACACATACTGCTATTTTTGATGGCCTATGACACGACAGCACTAATACCAGCCATGGTTTTATTTGGAAGAGAACTCCGTTTACCCTGTGACCTATTAGTCGGAACGCCAGATAACCAGGATAATATGGAAATTCAAGACTACGTGGACTCCCTTAAGGAAAAGTTACTATACATTCATGAAGCAGTCAGAGAAAACACGGAGAAAGCCAGTGACCGAATGAAGACACGATATGACCTCAAAGTTAATTCTATGAGATTTCAGATGAACGATAAAGTCTGGTTATATAAACCGCAAAGGAAGAAAGGAAGATCTCTGAAGCTAACGACAGTATGGGAAGGGCCCTATACAGTCATCAAAAGAATTAATGGCGTAGTGTATAGAATTCAACGTAGCCCCAGAAGCAAACTGAAAGTTGTCCACGTCAACAGGCTCAAAGCATATCACGGACTTGAAGTAGCTGAAGGCATTGTCACGGCTAGCAACCATCCGAATGTTTTTGTGCTACCCTATAGAACTAGCCTTGTCGCGTCTACGTATGAGTCATCATTACATCGCCGGCCGATAAGATTCAGGAACTGTGAAATTCTCTCGATGCCCTGGTTGAGAATAATATAGAGTGGCCTCGCTTCTTCCGGAGTATTCGTGATAGATTTTAGATTGTATATAAATAGCAGACCGAAATTTTAATTTATTAACGAATCCTTTTTTAATATTTTATCCTTAATATTTTTTGTGTTCCTATAGGGATGCAATTTGAGGTTTCCTATTATTCGTATTATCAAAAGCTTTGTTTCTCTACGACAGCTTTAAAAAACCGACTTTAGGCTTATGCTGCTAACTATTCAATCATTATTATTCCAGACTTCTTTAAATAGTTAATTTTGATTGATTTTGGTAATTTTTTAGTAGTTTTCCAAAAATTAAGTTTTTACTGTATCGGTAATAAAGTGAACTTATTTTCAATGTACCTACATATTACGTAACACACCTTTTTCGTAATGATTTTTGTAGTAGTTTTCCCTGCTAACCTCACTTTTTGCAATTTGAATTTTTCGGAGTTGGCAAACAATAATAATTCATTTTACCAAACCTTGTCAATTATTACTTTGTTCAATACTTTTGCCGATTTAGTAGACATGTGACAGATTTGCAAACGTCAGGTTCTGCGTGAGAATCCTGTCGAACCAAAACTTTTTTATTTTTGAAGTGAAAAGTTCTTTAGGCGCATCCAGCACACATTTTCCTGGGTAGTAAGTGAAACTTAGCCGTCATGTAACGCTCATTCGGATTTTTTTTTACGTAAATAATTCTTTTCTCAAGATTTGGCAATAGTTGGGAGCCGCCGACGGTCAGTTGTTTTTTAGCGATCCGATTATACATCATGATAACTGTCAAAAAAAAATTTGGGTCGTTCTAGGGCCGATAAAGTAGTGAGGATCCAAAAATCGAGACGACAGTTCGATAGGGAATTTCTAGGAGAAAAATCTCTAAACGCTTCTCTGTTTCATAAATGTTTGTAAACTCGGGGGCTTAACACCTTCTTTAAGGGAAAATATGGATAAATAAGTATGGATTTAATTTATTTTCGTACATGAAGGCACTCTAAAAATGATGATTCTTTTATACAGGGTGAGCTTGTTGAATTTAAGTTTTTCCCCATTTTGAGTTTTCGACAGGACACGTCACCACATAATATTTTATTACTGGAAAACCAAATAATGTGGCGTACATTAAAGAGGGGTACAACATACCAAAACATCGCCTGGATACGATTGAAAATTCCGAATTGGCGATTTTTCTATTTAAAAAATTTACTTTAATCGTACGCATAGCTATTTTCAAAAAAATAATCCCAGATTCATAAATCTCGATATCTCTGCTATAAAAAAAGAGCAATTTTCCTTACGAAATCGGGAAATGTGAAAACATCGATGTTAAAGGGGAAACATGCAGAAAATCGTAAAAAATTCTAGTTTTTAGGCTTCCGCATTTTTGCAAGTTTGATAACTTGAATGAATATGTCTTCCAATATTTTGACAGACGTTTAGGTTAAAATACGTAGCATTTAATTGTCTGAAGTTTCCTTGAAAACGGTTTGAAGCAGGAAAAATGAGTCAAGATTTGGAACTTTTTTGGTGATTAGGTGCAGTTTCTGTTGATTTTATGACAGAGTTCAAGGTAAATTTTCACTTTCACCATATCGGTGTGTAGAGTTCTTGTGGCAAGTAATAGTAAGATTTGAAGGTGGGAAAATGGGCCAGGATCAGACAATGTAGCCATTTTTCAAGAGAAAAGCAACGGTTTCTGTCGATTTTATGAGAGATTTCGAGGTAAAATTTTACTTTAAACATCGAAAGTTATACGGGGTGTCAATTTGAAGACTTCCCACGTCAATTTTATTTGTAAGGGGGACAATTTAAATGAATATTTTTAGCCTTCTTGTTTCAACCCCCTAGGAGGGGTAGATGTCACCCTTAGAATCTCAAATGGGAATGGGGGGTCAAGTGGCACATCGTTTTAAAGGGCGTTCATTTCTCTTTTCAGTGGTATCCTACTTTATTGCTTTTTATCCAGAGGTTTCCGAATAATCGACAGAAAGTTGCAGACACAAATTAAACTTGCCTGCATTGAGATTTTGGTTTTCAGGTTAATGTTTACACAAAAATTATTGCATTGGGTCTCCTTGTAGAACAAATGATTAGAAGATTAGGTGGCACCATGGGCGTAGCCAGGCATTTTTGGGGGGGGGGGGGGGGGAGGTGGCGGGCGAAAATACTAATAAACATGAAACATCATAAACATTAACGTTTTTTCTTCTCAAATTCCAATAAGTGGCAACTGCCTCCCCCTCGCTCCGCCCATGGGTGGCACCGGTTCAAACTTTATTAGGGGATTGTAAAAGTAACCTCGATAAATAAAATTTCGATGGTACTACGAGTACTTAGTTAATTTGCGCTCATTCGATGTCTTATCACTGAAATTCCACAAAAAGCCTTGCCATTCTATCAACAAATTCTAAAAATACGTTGTTTTTTAACAGAAAAAAGATGAGTATGGTCAGCAAATTTAAAAGATGTAGCCAAAACAGGATTATTATTGTGCATAAAGTATGAGAATGGTGTATTCTCTTCAAGAAAGAACTAAAATTATTTTCATTTATGGAGAGGTTGGAAAGTGCGCACGAAGGACGGCATTTATGTTTCAATGAAAGAAATCGAAATCGTGAAGTAAGTTACAGATATGTGCTGGATTTGGTGGCAAAGTTCTCCGAAACAGGTTCGGTGAGTAATAGAAAAAGAAATAACTCACGAGTGATGAATGAAGGAGCTCAAATTGAGGTTTTGGGATTATTTCCTGCAGAGCCCACCAACGCCTTGCGGACAGTAGCAGAACAGACGGGAATATCACACGAGACTGTAAGAAAAGCACTGAAAATGCATAAACTCCATCCATACAAAATGCAAATACTTCAAGAACTCTATGACGATGATTTTGATAGAAGAATAGAGCCATCCCTAATATTCTGCCGAATATCTGTTTCAGCGATGAATGTTCATTTTTTCTAAATGGAAATGTTAACAAACAAATTGTCGATATTGGAGTGACGAAAACCCGCATATTTTTCGAGAAGGACATACACAGTAACCTCAAAAAGTTAATGTTTGGGCTGGCATTCTTGGAAATTCCATTATTGGTCCTTTATTTATTGAAGGAAACTTGACAGGTGATCTGTACCTTAATATGCTTGAAGAGACTATTAATCCTCTTATCACCCATGAGCTAGAAACTCAAATTGATGTGGAGGGTAATTCAGTTTTACAGGAGGATTTGTTAAAATTCCACCAGGACGGTGCTCCACCTCATTATTTTCTTCCGGTCCGACAGTGGTTAAACGACAGATTCCCGGATAGATGGATTGGCAGGACCAATTGAATGGCCTCCAAGATCACCGGATTTAACACCCTTAGACTTCTTTCTTTGGGGACATCCTAAATCCATTGTTTATAAAACACAACCTGCTGATATTAATGATCTTAAAAGGCGAATTGCAGCAGAATGCTGGTCAATTCCCGGTGAAGTTTTCCGAAATGTTAGGGAGGAGTTCGAAAACAGACTTTATTGTTGTTTACAGGAAAATGGACAAGATTTTGAACAACTTATAAGAGAGTAGTAGTAAGTAGATCCCATGTAGAAATTTCTCTTCCGCAAGTAAAAAGTTATTTTTGTCGAAGTAAAATAATCAATAAATAAGAAATCAATTGTTTAAACTAGATTATCTTCCTGTTATTCAACGATTTTAACGGTGTAACCTACTCTTCTAATCATTTGTATTACAAGGAGAGCCAATGCAATAATTTTTGTGTAAACACTAACTTGAAAACCAAAATCTCAATGCAGGCAAGTTTAATTGTTTCCGCAACTTTGGAACCTCTGGACAAAAAGCAACAAAGTAGGATACCACTGAAAAGAGAATTGAACGCCCTTTAAAACGATGTGCCACTTGACCCCCATTCCCATTTAAGATTCTAAGGGTGACATCTACCCATCCTAGGGGGTTGAAACAAGAAGGCTAAAAATATTCATTTAAAGTGTCCCCCTTACAAACAAAATTGATGTGTCTTTCCGATTTTTCATATTTTTAACTGCAAGAGAGATATTAAGGGTGGGAAGGTTTCAAATTGACACCCCGTATTGAACATTTGTGCTAAGTACATTCAAAATATTTTTTCAACTGGCAATTATTAGGATTATTTCTCTCATTTTAGTTGGGGTTAGGGCCTTAGCGACGCGACGCACGGCTTTTTTGTTATGCCTATTTACCCTATTAATATTTTATATCATACAATATTTCGCCATCAATATGCCCTAGATTTCGCAACGTTGCATCCTCTAGTAATTTCATTTAGGTATTTTGGGTGATTTGATTTTTCGGCAATATTTCATAAAGTCTCAAAATAGATTTTTTTATTAAGAGCAAACATTAATGCAGACTTTGTATTGGTAATTAAATTAGGCTGCAGCTTGTTGTAGATTTTAAAAATTTTTAATTCAAATATGAGCGTGTTAATATACATTGACAATGACGTGCCTAAAATTTTCATTCATTTGGGGGCTTCATAACCAACGATCAAGCTAATAGTTTCTTTAATAGGTCTATCCTTTGACATTCCAGAACATATACCGGATATATCCATAATATGATGGCTATGAGCGTTTTAGTCAAAATGAAAGAGTACGCCCGCCCTGTTATAAGCAACAACCCAAACTACCATTTTCGAGCCAAGTAAACTTTTCTCTATCTAAATCCAGGCCTTGGTACCGTTCTTTATATTGTTCTACGTGTTGTCACTAACTATACCAGAAATTAGAGAAACTATGATAATTCAAAAGGATGAATGGGACCATACCTTACATGTTGTTTAATGTAGGCCTATAAAGCATTACTTTGCCTAAAAGCCTGTAGTTCTCAAACAAAGAAAGATACAGTAAAACACCAAAGAACAAAAAGTTAGGGAAAGTCCATTTTATTGGATAATGGTAGTTGTAGGAACATTTTGTTCGTCACAAAATCCACAAGGTGTTTTAAAATTTCTGAAAAAATCCGCCCTTTTTATTTTGACTAAAAAAACTTCCATCCGGTATACGTTCTGGAATGCCAAAATAAAAAAAAAGATTAGCTCTATGTGAATCTGGATCAAAATTTCAGGTGCGTAACTTTTTATGCACGCCAGTGTATTTAACTATTTAAATTTAACTCATGAAGCATCAGTAAAAGTCTGTTCCCCATAATTTGGGTTTTTATTATTATATGATTTTAAGTTTGGGTTATATAGCAATGAACTATCGTAACCTTTATTATTGTTGTCATCAAAAATAAAAATACATTCTCTTATACAATTACGGTAGTAATCACTACTGTTCTCTTCCTTACGTGTGTCTTTTCATCTATTAAATCAAAGGTCTTTAGTTTTGTTCGTGCCACAAATAGGAAAGTAATTGATAAAGGTGGTGTCTTGTTTCAACCGAAGAACTATTTTCTTCTGGAATAAAGTTTCTAAATCCCCTTTTATTTATTTGATTTTCATGAGTTTTACGCTAATTAATTACGAAAAATATGTTTCACACACAAATTACAACCTCATCATTTATTGATATGACATGATGATAATAGCAAGATTTAATTGGCCAGGAGAAATTGAGGTAAAGCTGTTATAATTATACGATTGAGCAGTGGCGGATTTAGGAGAGGCCTTGTGTGTTGGTTTTGGATTCTGGGAGGCGGGGGCAAGCGCAGGCGTTGTTTTTTTGAAAACCAGATAGCTGAAACGTTATAAAATGCAACATTGCAATTTCCAATTCCATTATATATTAAATCACTACTATTAAATTTCCCAGAACTTTTCCTATCTAATTCACCACCAAGTTAGGACACACTATATAGGGAAGTATCTTTGGAAAAATATCTGTATTTAAATTAAAATATCAATAATTTTATTATATAAAAATATCGTCACGTTCTAGGAAAACGTATCAAGTTCGGCAACGTTGTACTCAAAGCGATAATGCCGCAAGGCCTAAAGATAAAAGACACGGCCCTCTCTGTATTTTTTACTCTGTGTTCTTCTGCAGCATAATTACCATGTTGCCAGGTCTACTGTTCTAGCAATTATGCTAGTGCTTTAGCACTAGAAAATAAATTCGCTGCGTCATTTTACTCTGACCAATTTTTCCTTACTATTTGGCACTCTGTATGTCATAAATAGCACCCAAACCCAAACTAACCCCACACGGGTTGCTCCCTATGGGGTTGCTAGTCCTCCATCGGACGCCTCCCCAGGTGACGGATAGGGGACCGCCTCCCAGATATGGATGGTACCGAGGAAATAAAATACTCGGGGTGGACCAAAACTAGCAAACCAGCAGCGTCTGATCCAGAATGGGCGCCTGCAAACAACGTTGTCCCAGAATGGGCGGCTGAATCAAAACTCACCAACCCGCCTAGCCAGCGTGGTGTGTTATTGCCAAAAACCTCCTATGAAGATGCCAGTTATTACCCCAGGCGAGTAGGAAAACACTTCCAGAATCTCGCACCGATGAGAAGCCAAGGATTCTGGGGAGACAAAACATTGGCAAATACTAAAAACACCGAATACTAAATGTAGCAACATACAATGCACGTACATTGTTATCAGATGAAAGACTAACTGAACTAGAGATGGCTGGAGGAAATAAAGTGGGATATTGTTGGATTGTGCGAGGTGAGAAGGCGAGGCGAACAATACTTAAGCCTAAAATCTGGACACAGCTTCTACCATGCAGACGAGGATGACAGCTCTATAGGAGGAACCGGCTTCCTGATACACCGATGCCACCAATAAGACGAGAGTGATATAGTCCTTAAGCTGAACGAAAGATTGGTTGGAAAGAAGGTGATACAAGTGTATGCACCAACGACAAGCCACACTGATGAAGAAATAGATAAGTTCTATGATGATATTACACTGGCCCTCGAAGAGTAATGGACGCACTTTACTATCCTCTGTGGAGACTTCAATGCTAAGGTTGGACCGAGGACTAGTGAGGCTGAGTTTTCGGTGGCAACTTTGGGCTCGAAGGCAGAACGTGGAGAGACATTGCTGGGTTGTTTGCTGCAAAATAATCTGTTTGAAATGAATAGTTTTTTCAAGAAAAAGCCAAACAGAAGATGGGCATGGGAAAGTGCAGACGGCCGCACCAGGAATGAAATAGATTACATAATAACCGACAAGAAGCAAATAGTCAAGGATGTGACAGTCTTGAACAAGGGAAGCGACCACAGAATGGTACGAGCAAAAATAATAATCAACATCGACAAGGAAAGGCATATAATGGTCCAAAAGGTCTCTAGCAGAACTTGGGCGAGGTCGCCGGATATAATAAGGTTCCAACAGACCACAGCAAACATACTAAAAACTCAGATCCACAAGACGATATGGATGACCTGAATGATGCGATAGTTGCAGCCGTACAAGAGAGTAAGAACGAGCACTGTCCAAAAACCAAAAGAAAGACGAAAAAATCAGTCAAGCAACCAGACAACTGATGCAAGAAAGACGTAATGCGAGAACCCAGAAATCGGTCACCAAAGCAGAAATGAAAGAAATGAACAAGCAAGTGTCCAAAGCTATAAGAAGGGATATCAGAAACGAAATTGAACGGACTATAGAGAACACCAAAAGCATGAAAGTGCTGCGTAGAAGTCTAGAGCGGAATAAGAGAAATAACGAAAGTAAGAAACAAAAACGGAAATATAACAACAAACAGGGAAGAAATACTGAAAGTTGTAGAGGACTTCTATCGTAAATGTGGACCTAGAACCGGATATACTATCAGCCGGAAAAGGTATTATAAATCAAGGCTCCGAGGAATTACCAGATATATCTTTAGAAGAAATCGAATTTGCCTTGAGGAGGACCAAAAACAACAAAGCACCTGGAGAGGACTGCCTGGTTGCAGATGCATTTAAGATTGGAGGTCCTTGTTTATTCAAGAGGATAAAGGCTATATTTAACCTCTGTTTAAACAACAGCACAATACCGGATAAATGGTACAACGCTACTGTTATAATACTACACAAAAAATGGGATATAACTTAGCTGAAGAACTACAGACCAATCAGCCTGCTAAATCACCTATATAAGCTCTTCACAAAAATAATAACCACTAGACTAGAGAACAAACTAGACTTCTACCAGCCAATGGAGCAGGCGGGCTTCCGTGCCGGTTTTGGAACAAATGATCATCTGCAAGCTGTGAAAGTACTGATTGAGAAGTCCATAGAGTACAATAGACCGCTAGCTCTGGCCTTTTTGTACCCTTCCACCTTCCATAAAGCCTTCGATACGATTGAGCCACACGCCGTTTTGGAAACACTACAAGAATGCCGCGTCGATTATCGGTATACAAAGTTAATGTACAACATCTACAAAAACGCGACCATGGCAGTAAAGCTATTCGAAAGTACCGAACGTATCCCAATAGGCAGATAGATGAAGACACGATGTCTTCAAAACTATTCACTGCAGTCCTAGAATATGCATTCAAGAAGCTCAAGTGGGAGGGAAATGGCATAAATATAGAAGCTAGGAGACTAACGAACCTACGATTTGCGGATGACATCATACTGGCGGCCG
>MU189338.1:32735-52824 GCA_016904865.1 Pissodes strobi | reverse complement strand
CAAAATTGATGTGTCTTTCCGATTTTTCATATTTTTAACTGCAAGAGGGATATTAAGGGTGGGAAGTTTTCAAATTGACACCCCGTATTGAGCATTTGTGCTAAGTACATTCAAAATATTTTTTCAACTGGCAATTATTAGGATTATTTCTCTCATTTTAGTTGGGGTTAGGGCCTTAGCGACGCGACGCACGGCTTTTTTGTTATGCCTATTTACCCTATTAATATTTTATATCATACAATATTTCGCCATCAATATGCCCTAGATTTCGCAACGTTGCATCCACTAGTAATTTAATTTATTTTGGTGATTTGATTTTTCGGCAATATTTCATAAAGTCTCAAAATAGATTTTTTTATTAAGAGCAAACATTAATGCAGACTTTGTATTGGTAATTAAATTAGGCTGCAGCTTGTTGTAGATTTAAAAAAAAATTAATACAAATATGAGCGTGTTAATATATTCATTTGGGGGCTTCATAACCAACGATCAAGCTAATATTTTCTTTAATATGTACGTCTATCCTTTGGCATTCCAGAACATATACCGGATATATCCATAATATGATGGCTATGAGCGTTTTAGTCAAAATGAAAAAGTACGCCTGCCCTGTTATGAGCTACAAGTTTTCTCTAAAACTACCATTTTTGAGTCAAGTAAACTTTTCTCTATCTAAATCCAGGCCTTGGTACCGATTGTTTATATTGTTCATATTGTTCTATACCAGAAATTAGAGAAATTATGATAATTCAAAAGGATGAATGGGACCTTACCCTACATGTTGTTTAATGTAGGCCTATAAAGCATTACTTTGCTTAAAAGCCTGTACTTCTCAAACCAAGCAAAATACAGTAAAACACCAAAGAGCAAAAAGTTAGGGAAAAGTCCATTTTATTGGATGATGGTAGTTGTAGGAACATTTTGTTCATCATAAAATTCACAGGGTGTTTTAAAATTACTGAAAAAATCCGCCCTTTTTATTTTGACTAAAAAAACTTACATTGTGGATACATTCGGTATATGCCCTGGAATGCCAAAATAAATAAACATTAGCTCTATCTGGATCTGGATCAAAATTTCATGAGCGTAACTTTTTATGCACGCCAGTGTAAATTTAACTCGTGAAGCATTGGTAAAATTCTGTTCCCCACAATTTGGGTTTTTGTTATTATATAATTTTATGTTTGGGTTATATAGCAATGAACTATCGTAACCTTTATTGTTGTCATCAAAAATAAAAATACATTCTCTTATACAATTACGGTAGTAATCACTACTGTTCTCTTCCTTACGTGTGTCTTTTCATCTATTGAATCAAAGGTCTTTAGTTTTGTTCGTGCCACAAATAGGAAAGTAATTGATAAAGGTGGTGTCTTGTTTCAACCGAAGAACTATTTGCTTCTGGAATAAAGTTTCTAAATCCCCTTTTATTTATTTGATTTTCATGAGTTTTAAGCTAATTAATTACGAAAAATACGTTTCACACACAAATTACAACCTCATCATTTATTGATATGATATGATGATAATAGCAAGATTTAATTGGCCAGGCGAAATTGAGGTAAAGCTGTTGTAATTATACGATTGAGCAGTGGCGGATTTAGGAGGGGCTTTGTGGTAGCATGCGTTGTTTTTTTTGCAAACCAGATAGCTGAAACGTTATACCTGGCAAGAGGTTTTCTAAAATGCAACATTGCAATTTCCAATTCCATTATATATTAAATCACTACTATTAGATTTCTCAACAGTTTTTCCTATCTAATCGTTTGGTTTCTAAGATCCGTATACATTCACCACCAAGTTAGGACACAGTATATAAGGAAGTATCTTTGGAAAAATATATGTATTTAAATTAAACTATCAATCATTGTATTTTACAAAAACATCGTCACGGGAAAACGTATCAAGTTCGGCAACGTTGTACTCAAAGTCATAGTGCCGAAAGGCCTAAGGGCCTTCTCTGTATTTTTTACTTTGTGTTCTTCTGCAGCATTACTACCATGTTGCCAGCTCTACTGTTCTAGCAATTATGCTAGTGCTCTACAGGATTTTTCTTTTAAAGTAGCCTTGAAAATAAGTTCGCTGCTTCATTTTACTCTGACCAATTTTTCCTTACTATTTGGCACTCTGTATGTCATAAATAGCAACCCCACACGGGTTGCCCCCTGTGGGGTTGCTAGTCCTCCATCGGACGCCTCCCCAGGTGGCGGATAGGGGATCGACTCCCAGACATGGATGGTACCGAGGAAATTAAATACTCGGGGCGGACCAAAACTAGCAAACCAGCAGCGTCTGATCCAGAATGGGCGCCTGCAAACAGCGTCTGTCCCAGAATGGGCGGCTGAATCAAAACTCACCAACCCGCCTAGCCAGCGTGGTGTGTTATGGCCAAAAACCCCCTATGAAGTTGCTAGTTTTCAAATACCCCAGGCGAGTAGGAAAACACTTCCAGAATCTCGCACCGATGAGATTCTGGATTCTAGGGGGGACAAAACATTGGCAAATACTAAAAAACACTGAATACTAAATGTAGCACCATACAATGCACGTACATTGTTATCAGATGAAAGACTAACTGAACCAGAGATGCATAGAGCTGGAGGAACTACAGTGGGATATTGTTGGATTGTGCTAGGTGAACAATAGTTAAGTCTAAAATCTGGACACAGCTTCTACCATGCAGGCGAGGATGACAGCTCTATAGGAGGAACCGGCTTCCTGATATACCGATGCCAGCAATATTAGCTCCATTAAGGCAGTGTCCACGAGAGTGATTTATGGTCCTTAAGCTGAACGAAAGATATAGCATAAAGGTGGTGCATCAACGACAAGCCACACTGATGAAGAAATAGATAAGTTCTATGATGATATTACACTGGCCCTCGAAGAGGAACGGACGCACTTTACTATCCTCTGCGGAGACTTCAATGCTAAGGTTGGAGTGAGGCTGAGTTTTCGGTGGGGAACTTTGGGCTCGAAGGCAGAAATGAACGTGGGTTTTTTGCTGCAAAATAATCTGTTTGAAATGAATAGTTTTTTCAAGAAAAAGCCAAACAGAAGATGGACATGAGAAAATGCAGACTGCCGCACGAGGAACGAAATAGATTACATAATAACAGACAAAAAACAAATAGTCAAGAATGTGACAGTCTTGAACAAAGGAAGCGACCACAGAATGGTACGAGCAAAAATAATAATCAACATCGACAAGGAAAGGCATAGAATGGTCAAAAAGGTCCCTAGCAGGACTTGGGCGAGGCCGCCGGATATAATAAGGTTCCAACAGAGCATAGCAAACATACTAAAAAACTCAGATCCACAAGACGATATGGATAACCTGAATGATGCGATAGTTGCAGCCGCACAAGAGAATCAGAACGAGCACTGTCCAAAAGCCATGAAAGACGAAAAAATCAATCAAGCCACCAGACAACTGATGCAAGAAAGACGTAATGCTTGAACCCAGAAATCGCTCACCAAAGTAGAAATGAAAGAAATGAACAAGCAAGTGTCCAAAGCTATAAGAAGGGATATCAGAAACGCAATTGAACGGACTATAGAGAACAACAAAAGCATGAAAGTGCTGCGTAGAAGTCTAGGCAGCGAAAGGAGAGAAATAACGAAAGTAAGAAACAAAAACTGAAATACTTATAACAACAAACAGGGAAGAAATACTGAAAGTTGTAGAGGACTTTTATGGGGCGCTGTACAGAAGTCACAGGAAGAAAAATGTAAATGTGGACCTAGAACCGGATATACTATCAGCCGGAAAAGGTATTATAAATCAAGGCTCCGAGGAATTACCAGATATATCTTTAGAATTAATCGAATTTGCCTTGAGGAGGACCAAAAACAACAAAGCACCTGGAAAGGACTGCTTGGTTGCAGATACATTTAAGTTGTTTGATCAAGAAGATAAAGGTTCTATTTAACCTCTGTTTAAACAACAGCACAATACCGGAGAAATGGTACAACGCTACTACACAAAAAGGGGATATAACTGAGCTGAAGAACTACAGACCAATCAGCCTGCTAAATCACCTATATGAGCTCTTCACAAAAATAATAACCACTAGACTAGAGAACAAACTAGACTTCTACCAGCCAATGGAGCAGGCGGGCTTCCTTGCCGGTTTTGGAACAAAAGATCATCTGCAAGCTGTGAAAGTACTGATTAAGAAGTCCATAGAGTACAATAAACCGCTAGCTCTGGCCTTTGTACACTTCCATAAAGCCTTCGATACGATTGAGCCACACGCCGTTTTGGAAACACTAGAAGAATGCCGCGTCGATTATCGGTATACAAAGTTAATCTACAACATCTACAAAAACGCGACCATGGCAGTAAAGCTATTCGAGAGTACCGAACGTATCCCAATAGGCAGAGGAGTAAAGCAGGGAGACACGATGTCTCCAAAACTATTCACTGCAGTCCTGGAATATTCAGTCCAGAAGCTCAACTGGGAGGGAAAAGGCATACATATAGACGGTAAGAGACTAACGAATCTACGCTTTGCGAATGACATCATAGTGGCGGCCGATAATCTGAGGACGTGCGGGGGAACTCCAGCAGATGTGCGCTAAGTTAGGCCTAAATATCAATATATCTAAAACAAAATTTATGGCAAACTTAGTCCCCAGTGGTAATATTATAGTGGGGGGCAAAGAGATAGAATTGGTAGAAGAGTATACATACCTTGGCCATGAAATCCGAATCTCCAGAGACAACCAAACATGCGAACTAAAGAGAAGGACAAACCTGGCGTAGGCAGCTTTTGGGAAACTCGGAGACCTACCAATATGCTTGAAGAGGAAAGTCTTCAATCAGTGCGTGTTGCCGATCATGACCTATGGAGCCGAGACACTAACATTAACCACCGCATCTGCCAACAGACTCAGAACAGCACAGCGATGGAGAGGTCAGTGCTGGGCGGGTCGCTGAGAGATCATGTCAGAAACGAAGAAATACGCCAAAGAACGGGCATCACAGACGTTATTGCACGTAACGCCAGGCTCAAGTGGAACTGGGCTGGAGACTTGGCCCAAATGACAGACGGAACGTGGACGAAGAGGATGCTGGAGTGGAGATCTCGAGCTGACAAATGAAGCAGGGGAGATCTCCAACGCGCTGGACAGATGAATAAAGAGAATCACGACCAACTGGATCCAGACGGCTCAAGACAGAAAGGAGTGGGCAGAGAGAGAAGAGGCCTATGTCCAGCAGTGGACACAGAGAGGCTAGATGATGATGATGATGATGTCATAAATAGTGAGATTACTGCATTTTTGGGTTTATATCCGCGTGAAAGGCCATATTTTAGTTTTTCTTGATATCTTAAAAAACGATCGTTTTGCTAGTTTTCTGTTGTTTAACAATAAGTAATGAATTTTTATGTTTAAATTCTGTATTTGGTGCCAAAGAAATTCTTATGGGACATGTTATTTGGTTAGTAGGAGCGACTTTAATAGAATAGCTGCTATTATTGGACATAAAAAGTACATTTTGTTGCTACAGCTACAAAGCATGCTACCATATTTTGCGTTGAATACTTTTTTCACTTCATAAACTCCAGCCCTGTTTGAGCCTGTTTATTTCGTAATTACTTTTACGACATTTTGATGTGTTTATTATAGGTTGTAATAAACGTGGTTTCCGCAAATATGCCCTTACGTGTAAGCCCGAATACGACGATATGTACTTCTATTCTTAATTGATTTGACAAGAGGTGGAGGGGCTTAATTACGACGATATTCTACCGATATTGGCCCTAGAAATTAAAGAATCAGCGAATAAATGGTTATCCTTGGCAGGTTTTAAATATCTGCAGCCGCCCCTGGGGGAGTTATAATGATATAAGGTGCAATGCAGGAGGTTGTTACAACTGCTAATTAACCATTTAAAAATAGTTATTTATGCAACAAGTGTGTAAAGTGAATCTTTTTTTATGAATGGGAATATTGTCGCATGAGCCGTAGGCGAATGCGACAATCCCATGAATAAAAAAAGGGTACTTTACACATGAGTAGCATACAAAATTTTTTCTACTATCGAAAAATATATGAAAAAATTAAAATAATATTATATTACTTTACGCACTAGTGCGTAAAATAAATTATTTTACGCACTAGTGCGTAAAATATATTATTTCACGCACTGTCCTAAACGTCAAAAAATATGTCAGTAAACGTCAAAAAATATGTCAGCTTTACTTTACGCACTAGTGCGTAAAATAACTTACTTTACGCACTGCACATTGAAAAGGCCTATTTTACGAATCTTAGAGAGTGCGTAAAGTGAGTATTTTACGCACGGTAGTAGAAAAAATATTTTTTCATATCAGTCACTTTTGATTTAGCGGGTTGTTGACCTAATTATTGTTTTCTAAATTGAATAGGAACCTTATATTTTAATTGCCTGTTTAATTGAGAATATTTTTATAATACATACATATCCTTATCTCTTTACTGATTTTGGGATATATACATTTAAAAAAAAATAAAAACAAAACTACTTAAATTCTATAAACAAAACTCTAGCCTAGGGTTTACGGATTTTAATATTTTTTCAAATTCCTGTTAAAAATTAATAATAATGATTAAATGTTCCGCCTATGTCCGAGCCATTCGTGTGGTTTCAGAAGACGACACAACCGATGCGCTGTCATCTCGCACTGTGGTAATAGTGGAGGCGCATTGCGATGTTGCCAGACGTAGCACAGTGTCATTATTCGTAGAGGAAATTCAAGCCTTTTGCGAGGTTAGCAAATAACAAAATATAACTAAGTTTACTGAATATTTCTTCCGTTTGTGATTTGTATCAGTTTTCCTTAAGTTAGATGTTTTCGTTTAATTTCTCATTTACGTATGTTTCATTATTTTAATACTTTTTCACTCATATGTTTTTAAATTGGACAGCCTGTTTATTATTGTGCAAGCGGATGTGACATCATACTCATGCGCAATGGTTAGTGCGCAGCCACTTCAGCGCTTCCTTGTAAAACGTGTTCTTTCTAATACAGGCAAGTGGTTGCCTATATTCAGGTGTCACGCGGCCTAAGGTGGCATTAGATTTTCATGTCGATGATGTCGATATAGGATATGTTTACACATCAGTGTCTCAAGTACCAGCAGACTCGCTCAATTTTTTTTATTAGACTCTTCAATTAGATGTTTAATCATTTATGTGTGTCCAATTTCGGTTAAAATAAGATAATAACGAATAAATGTTCTGCCTATGCCCGAGTCATTCGTGTGGTTTCGGAAAACGAGACAATCGACGCGCTGTCATCTCTCACTTTAGTCCCAGATGTTTGTGGGTTTCCACACCAGATGCGAAAGCGCTCGCCTAAGGCATGAAACAAGAATTCGTTTAAAGCTCCGCCTCCTTGGGATGGCCAGCCATCCGACGAAATAGTCAGGGCACGCTCTAGTGTGATTCTAAACGCGACTCTTATAGTTTAGTCCCAGAGCGTTTCGAAAAATAAATAATCTTTATTTTATTTTTGTTAAAAATGCCTGGTTGTAAGTGCCTTTATTTGAATTGTGCTACTAGAAGTGGTGGCGAAAAATCATTATTTAAATTACCCCGCGATCACGAAAGATATGTATCTTCTTCTTATAGCGCCCTCTCCTTTCGAAGGTTGGCGATCCAAATGGCACTTGTAGTCTTGGAAACTGCAGCACGAAATACTTCTGTAGACGAGCGGTCAAACCATCTCAGGTCCTTTAGCCATGAATTCTGGCAACTTTCTACTGATCTTTTACCTTGTACTTTATTACCCTGTGTAATTTTCTCTCTTTGATGGTGTTTAGCAGTTCTTTTTGTTTACTCATGCGTTGGAGTACTTCGTTGTTAGTGATCTTTTGTATCCACGAAATTCGTGGCATTCGTCTATATATGTACATTTCAAAAGCTTCTATTATTTTTTCTGTTTGTGTGTCCATTGTCCAACTTTCGCACCCGTAGAGTAAGATAGAGAAAGGTATGTATAAAGGTTGTTATGCACATTCCCCCACACTTTTTTCCAAAATTTCAGGACATGTAGCCGGGGTAAAATAAGGATCCTGGACGAAAACTGGACCACGTACCCCTCCGCGCTCGGCGAGGAGAAAGGGGAGAAGAAAAAACTAAAATAATTAGTTTTGGGAGAACGGAAAGAGCTAGGGGTCGATCTTTTTATGGTAGGTGAGCCTCATGAGGACTACCTTTGACCATATGGGGAGGGGGGGGGGGGTCTAACTTAAGGGGGGATTTTGGGGAAAACCCGTTTTTTGCCGATATCTCTGCAACGGAGCCTCGGATCGAAAATCTGACAAGCGATCCCCGTGGGACGGGATCATCAGTGGGAGGGGATTATACCTCCCTCATCTCCCCAGATACCCATAAATTTTCTAAAAATTGAATAAAAAACGTAAAAAATTGTTCGGAAAGATAATAAAAGTATTATAAAACGAAATAAGAAAAAAATTATGAAAAAAAAGTTAGAAACGCGGTTTTTGGCAAAAAAGGCGAAGGAGTTCAGCTACGAGGTCGGGGATGGCAAGTGAGAAAAAAATGCGTATGAAAAAAAAACAAAAATTTTTGAAAAAATGGAAAAAAATTGAAACAAACGTAAAAAAAAAATCGGAAAGTTAATAAAAGTATTATAAAAGGAAAGAAAAAAAATGTAAAAGAATGTTCGGAACGTTAATAAAAGTGTTATAAAATCAAATAAGAAAAAAAAAGAATTATAAAAAAGGAAAAAAATTGTTCGGAAAGTTAATAAAAGTGTTATAAATAGAAATCAAAGCAAATAATAAAAACAAAGTTGGAGAAACGCGGTTTTCGGAGAAAAAAAAGTTAAAAAAAGCAAAAACACTTTAAAAAAAGTGTCGACATCGCGGGCAAAAGTTGAGAAAAAAACTTCAAAAACCAATTCCAAATATCTCTTTCAGAATATTCACTTCAGTTGTGTGGTTATAAAGGTGAGGCACATATTTTTTTAACGATTTTGACATTTGTTTATAGATATTCAAAAATTGTACTTTGTATCAAAATTGCAGATTAAAAAAATAAAAATTAAGATCCACTATGATTCTTTTTAGTAGTAACATTGTTTTCAAAATTTCTGGAATAAATAAATAGTTTCCATTATGGAACCCTTACTGAAACATCTTGTATAATATTAAAATGTAGCTATGTAAGTAATTAAAATAATCTTTTTTACTATAAATGTGTTTTTTATGTGAATTCTATTTTCGTAAAAAATAAAATCATATATGAACCCTAGTCTGAACCATCAATTTTTTTTCATTAGCTACTTTCGTATAACAAGGGGTGCAAAAAACCTTGCTAGCACCCGGGCGATCTTAGGTCTAGGCGCGGCCTCTAAAATGGGCTGGCAAAATTGCTTACGAAAGTGTGAAAAAGTACATTTTGACACAGATATGTCCTTGTCCTTGACCTTGCGGCCAATTTAAACGCTCCCGTTCTTTCAAGTAAATTCAAAAAGTCTTTAAACGAATTCAAACCGTATATAGAAATGCCTCAAAAAAGATATTATTCACATCGAAAACTTTGCTTGAAAAAAAGTAACCTTAAAGCGTATTAGGGGAATTTCTGTGAAAAAGTCAGTGCAGCCATAATATCACAAGACTTCCATGACCGCCTGTTGGGGAAAAAAGAAAGTTAATGGCTATTGCAAATTTTTATTTTTCCTGAACCAGTCCACCATCAAAACATGTTGTCATTTAATTGGTGCAGACCAACTATTTTAATTTTGAAGAGCAATTCTATAATCATACCCACATTATTTGGTGCAGGCCGCCTATACCCGCCAGGTCAAGGTTAAAGTTGGCTTGCGAGGAATTTGCCGACCTTTCGCATCTGGTGTGGGTTTATCTGGGCTTTAGTTTAGTAATAAAGGAATCCCCTTCCGATGTTGCCAGACGTAGAAGCCGTTTGTGATCCTGGATCATGCTTCCTTAAGTTAAATGTTGGTTAATTTCTCATTTGCGTGTGTTGCATTATTTTAATAATTTTTCACTCGTATATATTTAAATATGACACCCTGTACATTATTGCGGGTTTAAAAAGGGCATTTGTTTTGATAGGGAAAATATGCCTTACATGCTATTTCATTTTAACAGCGTAGCTCAAATTAATTTTCTAATTTTCCCGCTTTCAGTTAAAATTTTATAATAAGGATTAAATGTTCCGCCTATGTCCGAGCCGTTCGGGTGGTTTCGGAAGACGAAAAAACCGACGCGCTGTCATTTCTCACTTTCGTAATAGTACCGCATCAGAGGGCTTCAGAGTTGCGCGCGCGTCACATTGTTGACAAAAATGTCTCATATTACACTCACGCATGGCCCTCCGCTCGCTTCGCACGCTACGGGGGCGCAACCAACACAAACTAACCAAAACTAACCCAAGGCATGCTCAAAATGAAGAAAAAACTTTTCACACATATTAAAAATAAAAAAACATGTCTTGCCACTGGAATCGAACCCGGGCCGGCGCCCTATGGCAGACTCAGCATCCAAGCACTAAGCTACAGACCAGTTGACAGCAATTCCGACCCTAAAGATATGGTGTTGGTCAACAATGTAATGCGCGCGCAACTCTGAAGCCCTCTGATACGGTACGGGCAACGCCCCATTCCGATGTTGCCAGACGTAGCGCAGCATTTTACCGAGTATTAATTCAGAAATAAGCCGTTTGTGTTTTTTTTTCAGTATTTTCTGAGTTAGCTGGTGTCGATTATTTATTCATTTACGTGTGTTGCATTGCTTTAATAAATTATGTGACTCAGGAACATATTTAACCTTTATTTTTCTGGAAAACTTTGCAGCTTTTGAAAAGTATAATTTAAATTTGCAATAAATGTGTGGCTTATAAATATTCTTACCATTCAGAATAATGTAACTCCAGGGAATGTCTGCGTATTGTTCGTCGTTCGATCGGCCTATTCTCGGTCCGAACCACAGGTCTGTCGCCTTGGGATCGCTTCTCTTGTGTAGATTTTCCAGGGGGCGGGTTTTCCAGATTTTGTTTTTCTTTCCTACCCGCGGATTAAGAAAGAACTGGGGAGCAGATCGCTTATATTCTGAAAAGTAAATAAAATACATAACAATTCCGTCCAAGAACAGTTTAACAGCATCGCGATCTTATAGGATTAATGGAATACTGGATACCTCACTGGTATCTGTCATTTGCAACTCGTAATATTTAAACCAAAAAAATCTCGTGTGCCTAGTATTATACCATTCCATGAAATAAAGTCGTTTCTCCACTGCCCAATACTAAATAAATTATTTAGTACCGTGACAATGCAAAAAGTACAATCTTATTTCGAAAATTATTACATTTACGTATAGGCCTAGAAAATTCTACCAAAAATGTGGAAATTACTGACAAGTAGATGCAGATTTTTTTATCGGACACCCTTGGGGGGTAAATTCGTTAATAATACTTCTAAATACCTGGGCTCATAATATTTGGTTCTGATGATAAGTCTTCTATATTAGGTTCTGTGTCGAATTGTATTTGTAGTGGTGCTATTGTGGATTCTGTGTCTAATGTGTTAATGTTTCTTTTTCCTGTGCGTACAACCTTGCGAAGCCTCCTTTTTGGAGCTAGAATAGTGTTTAGGTACATTATAAAGCATCTTCATTTAAAGAAAGGTCTAAAATGTTAATGTCTGTATCTCCCATTTGTCAACGAAGGTTAGGATACAGGGGGACGTTGAAAATTTGTCAATTTTTAATAATATACCAAGATATCTTGAATTTTTTTTTTCAAATGTTTAAAACATCTGCGAGGATTGTTCTCTATTATTTATGATCCAGATTCAATATAACTATTTTAATATTGCTGTTTCCTTCATTTTGGTAATATAAAATTTAAAATCTAGAAGAATACAATGCACTTAAAAAAAACAAAAATTATAATTTTTATTGGAACAATCAAAAGAGGTAATTTGGCATTGCCATTAGTATAGCGGTTTAATAATAAAAATACTTTAACAGAAAGAATTTGAAGTTTGTCATTGATAATCTCACAAAGCGGCAATTTTGATTTTTTGAAAAATGGCTCCAGTAAATGTATTGTCATAAATGATCGTATATAAATAATGTCAACCTTTATATATTTTGTAACATTAAGTGAAAGCAAATTATATAAAGAATAACTTACTTTGTGCATGTTAAGATTTTGCATTGTTTTGTCAATATTAGTATTTAATCTGGTTTTGATATTTTATATCTGTTTTATGTACCTGTTATGTGATTGTCCTGAACGTGTTCTTCTTGATCTTGTTGTGGCCGACCAAAGAAATGCGCCTGGAACGGGGTTCCATTATTTCGTTTGCCTGGTCGAAAAACTAGTCTAAGCCTCCTATTCGGATGCAGAAAGTCCCGTTTATTAACTGAAAAGGATACTTGTGTATTTAATTTCCCTAAAAAATTGCGTCTTGCCTCAAAAATGAAGAAAACTATAGAAAAATTTATATTATTCGCTATTCCTTAATCAGATTGTATTAGTTTTAGTTATTTGTTTTAATCCAAAAATATTTACGGTCGTCGAGACTTTCTCTGTTCATAAAATTGCATAAAGTCACTATTGACTACCAAATTATAAAAAACCGGTAAAAAATATATAAAACTATAGTTCGAGTGTCATGATTTGGCAACAGTGATAGGTGTGATAGTGATTATCACATGAAAGGAACAATATCGTGATCTATTTGAAAACTGGCTAGAACTGATTAGGGGGTACCTTCAGATATTTCGTCATCAAATTCGTCCGTGTTGTATGGATCAGTGTCATATTGTGATTCAGTGTAATCTGTGTCATGTGATTGTGGATCATTGAATGTGCGTTTTCCTGTGCGGAAACGTAAGCGAAATCGTCTCTTTGGACCTGAAAATTATAAACATATACGTAGTGTGACAAAATCCACGGTAAATTTGGTTCGGGCACCAATTGTTGCTTCACTCAAAACTAAAAATGTTCCCATATAAATATAATCATGTGATTTAAAGTTAATTAAAAAAAAGAATAAAAAATCGGGAACTAAAAGTTCCATAGAAAAATAATCTTAGGTCGACTTCAAAAAGTTTATTTATCAATATATCGATATGTGTGCAGAAATGGCCCTAATTTTTGTACTGCCCCGATATTTCGTCAATGGTTACACTAAGCACATTTAAAAAAAATTATCATCTACAAGGTATATCATGAAAGAAATTTATTAAACATTTACCCCTAGAAATGTAACGGTTTAAGTATATATCCTGTATATCGACAAGATATTGTAACTATTAAATATTATTATAACACCGTTTATAAACTGCATTTTATTGCACACCATAGCAATACACGCTGACCTGAGTACAGTTCATAATTGGTAATCTAATGTAACTGCGTATCATTATTAATCATTAATATCATAGATATCAATATTTTAACACTGTTCCTGATATAATCAATATATAGTCTATTATTGAGGCCTCGTATATCGAACCAGACTCAACTGTTAACTCAAGGGGACATAAAATAGCACATAATCTTTACATGGCGACCCTGCCAGTCCCTCATACGTGGTGAAAATGGAGTATGCAGGGGCTACCAAGCAACTAATCGACGGAGATCCAATTCACTCAGATGCAAAATGGCATTAAGAAAAAGAAGAAAAAAGAAGAGATTTTTCTTTTAGGTTTTGGTACAGGAAGATATATAAATGAGAATAGAAAAATGAAAGTTAGATACGGACAATTGAACATTGGAAAAATAGAATGTGAAAGTGAAAAACAATAATAATGACAAAAGTAAAATAGAACTGTGCACAGGTATTTATAGATCATAAGATTAATGTTAAAATGGGCTAAGCTAGTTATAAACTACCCTGTAGTTTTTTTATATTACAATTATATTATATTATATGCACATGTAAATTTTCCTAGCAGGCACCATCGTTCTATTTTAAAATATACAGAATATGTGGGCAATCTCCCGGATTCATATAGACGAAGTGAAAATAACATTATAAGTTCATATACATTTTTTTCCTACAAGCCCCTCCTACGGAGATATGGGCCCCTAAATGACGCCACTGGAAATCGGTTTTTCCTGAATAACTTTTAAACTGCTTGGCGTAATTTAATAATTTTTTAATATGGTAGATACCAGATAAGTGTCCTTAAAATGGATCGTTTGTAATACATTTAGCATATTTAGTTCGCCAGGGACGGACTAGCGTTAAGACTATAGCGCTATTTTTTTTTGCACCCTGTATGATAAAAGCACAACAATAATATTTTTAGGGAGCTTAAACCTGAAACTTAAAAAAAGGTACTCCTTATCGATGTCGATAAATTGAACTGTTTTCGAATAAAAAATGTTTTTGTTTAATATGGTTTTTATGAAATAATTTTGTATGCCGGTTCAACATGACCTCCATCTAATCTAATGCATTCCCTAGCTCTAAGAATTAAATAGTGTTTGACCCTAATGCCCTAACAACAATAATATTTTTAGAGAGTTTAAATCTGAAGCTTAAAAAAGGGACTCTTTATCAATGTCGATAAAAAATATTTGTGTTTAATATGGTTTTTATGAAATAATTTTGTATTTCGGTTCAGCATGACCTACTTCTAATTTTAGGCACTCCCTAGCTCTAAAAATTAAAAATTGTTTGACCCTCCACAATGCCCCAACAACAATAATATTTTTAGAGAGCTGAAATCTGAAACTTATAAAATTAAATGTTTTCGAATAAAAAATAGTTTTGTTTAATATGGTTTTTATTAAATAATTTTGTATTTCGGTTCAACATGACCTCGAATTTCGAATTGAAAATTGTTTGACCCTCCACAATGCCCCAACATTAGTCCTTATTTCGCGACAATGAAACAATCATTTCCAATAAGTTTTCTCTATTGTCAATTGGGCTCCTAAATGATGCCGCTGGAAATCGGTTTTTTCCTGAATAACTTTTAAACTACTTAATAATTTTTGAATATGATGGATACTAGATAAGTCTCCTTAAAATGGACCATTTGGCATATTTAATTCGTCAGGGACGGACTAGCTTTAACACAATAACGCTAATTTTTTAGTACCCTGTATAATAAAGGCATAACAATAATATTTTTGGAGAGTTTAAACTTGAAACTGTTGGGGCATTGTGAAGGGTCAAACAATCTTCAATTCTAAGAGCTAGGGAATGCATAAAATTAGAAAGAGATCATGTTGAACCAACATAAACATTATTTAATAAAAACCATATTAAACAAAAATATTTTTTATTCGAAAACGGTTCAATTTATCGGCATCGAACAAGAGTACCTTTACTTAAGTTTAAGGTTTAAGCTCTCTAAAAATATTATTGCTGCGCCTTTATCATACAGGGTGCAAAAAAATTAGCGCTATTGTCTTAACGCTAGTCCGTCCCTGGCGAACTAAATAAGCTAAATGTTTTACAAAGGGTTCACTAGTATCTACCATATTAAAAAATTATTAAATTACGCCAAGTAGTTTAAAAGTTATTCAGGAAAAACCGATTTCCAGTAGCGTCATTTAGGGGCCCATATCTCCGTAGGGGGGCTTGTTGGAAAAAAATTTATATGCTTATAATATTATTTTCACTTCGTCTATATGAATGAATCTGGGAGATTGCCCACATATTCTGGGACACCCTGTATAGTATATAAACATATTAATTAATCACAATCAATCAAATAAATTAATTGCAGTAAAAGTGTATTTTTTTCTGGAATTAGTGGACAAAGCGTATTTAAGTAGATGCACAAATATGCACAAATTATAATTTAACAAAAATTCTAAAGAGAAGCAAAACCGCATTGCTTCGGCTAAAAATCAAATATAGTAAATCTCAAAAGATTTTTCTAGTGATGGGAAAAATAAATGTGCCAATAAAACAATCTAAACGTAATCGAGAAGTATACTTAAATGAACAAGGTATTTCAACAACATAACACTAGTGAAAATGAATTAAATAAGATAAATTTTGCAAATTTGTAAATTTCGATTCATAATGACGTAAACTAATTATAATATCGCAGCATATAAATTAAATAAATCATAAGTGGTGAAGTATATATTAAAAAGAAACGTAGTTTTAAATTCTTTTAAATATCCACATAATGTGGAAGTAAATTAATCAGAATTTCTTAATTCTAGAAACAAAGGTTCAACAACACAAGGTTATTAACTTATATTGCGAATAGGGTATAATTACGTCGAGATTGCAAATTTCGGTATATGCCAGCATACTCATATAAATAATAAATGTTAACAATGACGCGACGTATAAAGCTATTATCGGAAAATACTAGAGTAGCAAAACCACCGAATATTAACTACGAGTAGAAGAGTCACTTCCGTCGGCATCGATATGTAAAAATCCAGTTTGAGGCGGTTGTCTGGCGTATTTGAGCGAGTTAGCCGGCCCAACAGACACAGTGAGCCAGTTAGCATCTTGATAGTGGCGAGAATACTGTTGGAAATTATTGTACACAGTGAGGCGTATTTCGTGGGTTTGTTATTGTGCATCAACAAACGTATGTTTAATATCTTTGTACATGCTTATAAACTGAAACGTTTATATTAATTTATCTATGTATATATATTTATTTTTACAGTATCTCTGTGCAATATTGCTCCGTTGATGGTTGTGACAGCAAAGTGGGAGAAGGTTTGTCATTTTTGAAGTGAAAACTTCTTTAGGGGCGTTTTGCATTTTTTTTGTGGGGGTTGAATGACACCGAGCCGTCACGCTCGGATATGTAACGCAACGTCACGCGTCACGCTCCTCCTACTGGCATGTTCCCGTATAGGTAGAGGGCCGAAATTTTCAGGGATGTAGCCGGGGTAAAAAGAAGATCCTGGACGAAAACGGGACACCGTACCCCCCTTTGGCCATGGGAGGGGAGGAGAAGGAAAAACTTAAATAATTAATTTCAGGAGAACGGGAAGATGTACGGGGTGGAAATTTTTATGGTAGGTGCGCCCCATTGGGGGCCACTTTAGACCATACGGAGGGGGACCGGGGCTCTAATTTAAGGGGGGATTTTGGGGGATGTAGCAGGGGTAAAAAGAAGATCCTGGGCGAAAACGGGACCCCGTCAGCGGATTCACTTTCACACATCCGTGTGGGAATTTTCCGGCAGACTATTTGTTATCCTTGTATACTAGAGTAAGAATCTATTTTACCATAAAGTTTGCAACTAGAAACATAAAGGGCGGAAAAAGAGAAAAACCTCATACTAAACTAATGGTATTATTACTATATAAATAGTCTCTAATATTTTATATCAGTCCAAAACTGATAGTTCATGAGATAACGGCTTTCGAAAAGTGAGATTTTTCAACTTTAACGCCCTGTAATTCGAAAAGTATGAAAGCTAATAAACAATGTATTTGTCATTTTTTGCCAATTCTTTAAAAGCTCGTTTTAATGACGACAACATTTTATGGTATCATGTGTAATATTTGAGCCGTCACTGACGCCCACTAGCATCACAAATGGTAAACATAGTACTATAAAATATTGACCTCATTAAAACGAGCTTAAAAAAATTGCAAAAATTTCAGATACATTTTGCAATATCTTTAATACCTTTCGAACTACAGGGCGATACATTTGAAAAATATCACTTTAAAACGCTGATATCTCATGAACTAATAATTTTGGCCATAAGATATGTTATGTAAAATTTGTCCAGAATAAAAGTATGATCTAAAAGTGCAGTGCTGTGCAATCCAATATACAGGGCGTTTAATTTAAAATCGAACTTTGTTGAGTCACGCTTTTTGACAACACCCTATATAATAAATATATTTTTAAAATGTCTCTGTCCAAAACAAAATCAACGTGTTTTAGGGTTTTTCCACATTTTTAGCAGTTCTAAAGAAAATCCGAGTGAGAAGTTATAAATGAACACCCTGTACAATAGCAGAGCTATTAAACTATTTTGAGTACGTATTTGAGGCACTCTGAAAATGTGTGTATCACTTCTTTAAGAAAATGTAAATACAAAATCGCAGACCTTAGGGTGGTACCTCCTATATCTGTAATCAATAGTTTTGGAGATAAGTACTGACATTTGAATTTTTTAAATTTTCTCTTTTGGAGCTCTTTTTAATGGTGTCAATGTTTCTGTGGTTTCGTAGTACCATGTGTTCTATTTGTGGTGCCAATGGAGCCTCAGTGGTATCACAAATGGTTTGCATTGTACTGAGAAATATTGATACCATTAAAAAGAACGTTAGAAAAGTAGTAAAAAATTTCAAATACATGTTTCAATATTTTCAATACTCCTCTGAAGCTTAAGTGCCAATGTCTCAGAGACTACTGATTTTAGACATAGGATAATTACAATGTGTCCAGAATAAAATGTAGGATTCCAAAAAATACCGAATATGCAAGACATTTCATTAAAAAAGGGATATATTTTGCAACAAACCCAAGGGTTGGAAATGTTCCACCACCCTACAGTCAGGTCTTCAAATATGTATTTAGACATTAGTAAAGAACCAAGATCCAAATTTTAAAAGTAACTCAAATACGTACTCAAAATTTAATAACAGCTCTCGGACTAGCATATATATTATTCTTGTTATATCTCAGAATTTACGTGTAACTTTATATTATTGTATAGGAAAATGTGTGAACGTTTGCTGTTTATTAAAAGAGGTAAATGTACACATTAGCTGTTTTATTTTTAAATTATCAAGTGTTCTAAACGGATAGGAAAATATGTACCCAAATTGCTCATGCCATTCCATATAGCAATTTGTGTAAAAAATCCTGATGCATCAGAATTCTCTTCCCTCTGGTTCGCCTGGTTTCCAAACACTTTTTTGTGAAGTAATATAAATAAATAAATAGAATAAAGGGTTGATGAAGAGAAAAGCGAAATGACAAAATGTAAAAACCTAAATTGGTTAAATGTATTCTATTTAGCAAAACTGTATATTTTCGGTTTCCACGTTTCCACGATACTAATATCAATATTTTTAGATTATAACACTTTATAAGTATAAGCCCTATGTTTATATAAAACATTTTTGGCTATTTCTCTTACAGTGAAAGTTATTATCGTGTCTAACGGAGATCGGGACAACCCGTATGAAAACTTACGTTATTATTTATTTCTTCATATATTTTACTAAAAAACACGTTGAAAGACACCACCTAGTTAAGTTTTACGTAAATAGTATTTCTTCGCGAAATTTTATGATTTTTTAAAAAGTTTAGAACTCAAAGCCATACGCCAATGACCGATTGAAAACATAATTATAATAACATCAACAATTAATTAAATATAGTTCGCTTAAAAATTAAAATTCAAGTACACACTTTTCGGTTACTCCCTGTAATTGCTATTCCGTCGGCTCGAACGAATATCGCAAATAAATTCACCTACACCCGTAGCTCGTCAGGCACCGGTGCTCGGCGAGATTTCTAGGAATTTCGTCGGAATGGCCTCTGACAAAGAAGATTAAACAAAGCACGGATTGTGACCCTTCTAATCGTTAGTTAATATTCGGTGGCAAAACTCCTGAAATCGGAATTGAAGTGAATTAAATGCTAGCTGTATATTATTTAATTACCGATAGGACGGAATATGATTATTTTCCATATAAATGAACTAGCTTCTATATTATCATATCATTAAAGCATATATAAGCATTATCGAATACAAGTACCTAAAGCTAAGCCTTTGACGAATATTAATTCGGCTGATAAGCTACAAGCAATATTGTTGAAATATTGTAATTCGTTGTTGTTACTATTTTAAACGGGTTGCATTAAATTTCACTGTACACGTTATATTTCTGTACGTAGTTATAACATTGAAATTGCAGTGTCTAATTTATTCAATTATTACTACAACATATTTTTATAGGTGAAATACGCCTTAGATGATAACAATGGATTTTTGTCGCAGATATTTCCTTAGACAGTTAATGTGGAAAACGGTATACAGATGTCAAGGAATAATGCCAATTTCAACATCAGTTGCGAGTTGTTAAAACGCAAAAATTTTAAAAGACCTACCAATAATTGATTATCTCATTCAC
>MU189338.1:18117-32725 GCA_016904865.1 Pissodes strobi | reverse complement strand
ACGCAAAAATTTTAAAAGACCTACCAATAATTGATTATCTCATTCACATACGTATTCAAATAATAAATAATAAAATAAAAGAAGAAATTTTCTTTTTTTGGTAGTAAGAGGTCAAAAGGTATTAGTCCGAGAGCTGGCACGAAATTTTGGGTAGGTATTTGAGGCAAGCTGAAAACTTGTCACATACCTCTCTGATTATGCCCCAACACGAAATTGCAGACCTGGCTGGGGATTAGCGGGGCTAAATCAACCCCTAAATTTTTATTTTTTTTTTTCGTTCCAAAAATGTATTTGAGGCAATCTGCAATTTTGATATGTTGTAGTTTAATGTTTAAGAAATAAGAAAAAAATAAGCCAGACGATTTAGTTGGGGTTTTAACATTGCCAGACGCGCGCAAAAATACTTTGCAAAAAAATATAAAAAATGTATGTGAGGCAACTTGAAATTTTAACAGGGTATTATTCATAGCTAAAAAATTAGATTGTCAAAAAGACAGATCATTTTGCGGGGACTTTCTACCTGCCCGGTGATCAAACAAATTATGCATAGGTGCAAATGAGCAGTGCTATAGACAAGCTGTAGTATGAGAGAGAACGTTTATAGGTAGCTGTCTGCGTTCTGGCTTGCCGCGTTACTATTGGCTCTGGCGAGGTCACGTGACTTACAATAGCCACGAGGTTTTTAATCGGAATTTCGGAGTAAAAATAGAAAATTTTGTGAATTTCTACTAAGAAGAAAAAAGGAAGAAATTTCTCTTTTAGGTTTTGGTACAGGAAGAGATAAGTGAGAATAGAAAAATGGAAGTTAGATACGGACAATTGAACATTGGAAAAGTAGAATGTGAAAGTGAAAAACAATAATAATGACAAAAGTAAAATAGAACTGTGCACGGGTATTTATAGAATATAAGATTAATGTTAAAATGGGCGAAGCTAGTTATAAACTACCCTGTAGTTTTTTTTTATATTACAATTATATTATATTATATGCACATGTATATTTTCCTAGCAGGCACCATCGTTCTATTTTAATTTATATAGTATGTAAACATATTAACTAATCACAATCAATCAAATAATTTCAGTAAAAGTATCATTTTGTTGAATCAAATCGGCAAGGCACTATGGCCGATTATGTTAAAAAGATCATTAATGAAAAATTTCTGGAAATTAGTGGACAAAGCGTATTTAAGCAGATGCACAAATATGCACAAATTATAATTTAACTAAAATTCTAAAGAGTGGCAAAACCGCATTGCTTCGGCCAAAAATAAAATATAGTCAATCTCAAAAGATTTTTCTATGACCTCCAGTGATGGGAAAAATAAACAAGTGCCAATAAAACAATCTGTACGTAATCGAGAAGTATACTTAAATAAACAAGCTAATTCAACAACATAACACTAGTGAAAATGAATTAAAAACTAATTTCAATATCGCAGCATATAAATTAAACAAATCATAAGTGGTGAAGTATATAGTAAAAAGAAACGTAGTTTTAAATTCTTTTAAATATCCACATAATGTTGAAGTAAAATAATCAGAATTTCGTAATTCTATATTCTAGAAACAAAGGTTCAACAACACAAGGTTATTAACTTATATTGCGAATAGGGCATAATTACGTCGAGATTGCAAATTTCGGTATATGCCAGCATACACATATAAATAATAAATGTTAACAATGACGCGGCGTATAAAGCGAATATCGGAAAATACTAGAGTAGCAAAACTCCTGAAATCTGAATTGAAGTGAATTAAATGCTAGCTGTATATTATTTAATTACCGATAGGATGGAATATGATTATTTTCCATATAGATGAAATAACTTCTATATATTATCATATCATTAAAGCATATATAAGCATTATCGAATACAACAAGTACCTAAAGCTAAACCTTTGAAGAATATTAATTCGGCTGATAAGCTACAAGCAATATTGTTAAAATATTGTAATTCGTTGTTGTTACTATTTTAAACGGGTTGCATTAAATTTCACTGTACACGTTATATTTCTGTACGGACTTATTACATTGAAATTGCAGTGTCTAATTTATTCAATTATTAATACAACATATTTTTATAGGTGAAATAATCCTTAGATTATAACAATGGATTTTTGTCGCAAATATTACCTTAGACAGTTAATGTGAAAAACGGTATACAGATATGTCAAGAAATAATGCCAATTTCAACATCAGTTGCGAGTTGTTAAAACGCAAAAATTTAAAAGATCTACCAATAATGGATTATTATCTCAATCACATACGCATTTAAATAATAAATAATAATAAAATAAAAGAAGAAATTTTCTTTTTTTGGTAGTAAGAGGTCAAAAGGTATCTCATATTTTTGAAAATATATAGAGAGTATCATTAAAATAACGAATTCAGTGTTCATTCATTAACATCCAGAAACTCATTTGTTTATTTTTGACAGTTGTTCGAGGCTGATAATTCGATAAAACTTTTATGTTTCAATTTAAATATTATTCTCTTATGGGATTCGCTTAGATAGCAGTTTACGTACAAAATCACTGTTTCACTCAAACCCATAGGGATGCTCTTTGAGTAAAAGATAAATTCATAATGAGTAATATTTAAGTTAAGTTAAGTTCTTGAAGCTGTTTAAAATGATCTGGTCAGTTTATCAGCAATTTTAAAATGGGACAAACAAAATTCAAACAAATAGTGGTAAGCCTTATTCTGGAATGTCTGTTAGTTATTATTATGATGAAATTAAACGCAATAAAGTAATTAATACAAGATGATATTCGAGATCCGTTGATTAAGTCTTATTCCTCAATATTCAAACACTACTTAAGAAATTGTTAATTTATTTCTAAATATAAATTGTATATTCTAATATGGTAAACATTACATCCACTTGGACATTTATTTTGATTGTTTTAAACTAAGCGCAACAAGCATAATGATAATACATTGCAGACTTACTTATTCTCGCATAGTAAAATAAGGTAATAAGAGAATCAAGTGACTACTAAAGTCCGGGAAAAATAGTTACTATCTAGATTCGCAGATTCAATTTTAACATCATAAATAACGTAACTTAATAATTTGTGAGGACATGCAATGAAAAATTTTATGGATTTGGAAAATAATGAGATATTATTAGCTAATTAATAAATCGATCAAAAAGACAATTGGAAGGCAAATTCGAGCTAGTATTAGGACACTAATATAATTTTATACGTAAAATACGGCTGATATAGTTCGTTCTTTGCAATAGATAGATAATTTATTGCTGTTATGCACATAGAAACGGGCGAGTATCACTTTCAAGTAGATTCACTTACTCATTTTGCGGCATTTCCCAAGAATAGTGCGAACGAATGTGGATTGTGTGTATTTCAGTTTTATTTTCTAATTGTTTAGTTGTATAAATTTGTATCAGGCCGGGTTCAATAGAATCAAAGAACCAAAAGAAACAATATATTAACTTAATATTTTTAGAAGTAATCGAATAAATATTCGATTACTTCTAAAAAAAAGAGAAATAAGCATCGGAACTCTAAATTAAAATATTTTAGTAATTAAGAATTATTGTTTTATTAAGGATATTCTTATCGAGAGACAAGCGTGGATTGAAAATAAACTCAGAAACCTAACACATATATTAAGGTAAGCGCATGCTATTTCGGAACGGAATATTTTATAGAACGTAGGTGCACTCTATGTAAAGAACTTCCAGAAAGTTAGAGAAAGTAGGGATAATCTGTTAGAGTAACCAAATGTAAGAAGAATGAGGTTGAACGCAAGAGCTCTGCAAGTGTCTGGCTTGATCAACCAAACATTGCGGAATTTCGCAAACAATAACAAAATATATAGTAATAATTCCAATGCTACACAAAGAAGCATCCACAGTAGCTACAGCTATTTTTTAGTCATGTGGTTTAAAGGTGACTAAAAAAAATCGCATTATTTATCGGAAACTAAAATGTCCCATAGAAAAATAATCTCAGATGCACTGCAAAAAGTTTATTTATCAATATATCGATATATAGTGTGCAATAATGGTCTTAATTTTTGTACTGCCCCCATATTTCGTCTATCTACAAGGTATATCATGAAAGAAATTTACTAAACTAAACATTTTCCCATAGAAAAATAATCATGTGGTTTTGAAGTTGACTAAAAAAAAATCGCATTATTTATCGGAAACTAAGATATCCCATAGAAAAATAATCTCAGATCCACTTCGAAAAGTTTAATTATCAATATATCGATATATAGTGTGCAAAAATGGCCCTAATTTTTCTACTACTGCCCCCCATATTTCGTCAGTGGTTACACTAAGGACATATAAAAAATTGTGATCTACAAGGTATCATGAAAGAAGTTTGCTAAAACATGAATTTTCCCATAGAAAAATAATCATGTGATTTAAAGTTAATTAAAAAAAAATCGCATTATTTGTCGGAAACTTGAAGAATGTCATAGGAAAATTTTTTTATTTCCTAATTTTAGATCTGTATACAAATGTGCACGAGCATGAGCTGCTTTTTTGATTTTTTCAAATATACGCAATCTTATTAAATATTAATGCAAAAACCCTGACCTGTCACGCGTTACGCGTTTCTGCTACACCCTGTATATAAGAAGGGACATGTTGCAAATATTCATACAACTTTTTTCTTTAACATTTTTTTTCTGGTGCGAAAAGTAAAAAAGTTTAAGGAGGGTAATATTATACAAGATCACCCTGTACGGCTGAGAAACTTAAGTAACTTCATTACTAGGATTAGCCATCTATTCTGTGGACACATAATTTAAAATATTAAAACCAATAACAAAGCAGTCCTTTTTCACGAATGGCTCGATAAAACATATGTATCGGGGTCAGATCAGGAGAGCGGGCGGGATAAAATCGTGTCCTATCCATTTGTGCGGAAATAATCATGTTTTTCCATTCCTGTAAAGCTATTTTTATCGGTAAACTCGATGCCTTTAAAACGCCTTTTAAAAAATAATAATCTTTTTATTTTCGAGAAGAAAGGTACAGTAGTTGGACAACAGCCACAACGCGATTACTACTACAAGGTCCGTATTGATCAACTACGTCCATCCACCAAATTTAAATTAAATCTATTGCCTCTAGTTAACTCTAGTTCCCCAGTAAGTTAATTTACTAATTTGTAAAGTATTTAAAGTCAACATTTCAGTTTTTCCGGCTATTTTCATTGCGCTTTGAGAGTTTTCTATTTTTTTTTTAGTTATTTGCAATTTTATCAAACTTCATATTTCCGATTATTTATTTACCTCTTGAGTATCGATGAAGCCTCAAAGGAACGGGTCTTTGCTGTATTAGTAAACAAACTTTTAGCTTTTAGAATCATTTTTCGAATATAACTTTACATAACATAGGTAGAGTATAATTATTATTGCTTTTGCTCAAGTAGACTTACCTTCGTCTTCATACTCTGATTCGTCAAATCGTTTTCCTACTCGCATGTTGACTCGCATGGTACGATGAACTCGGTTTCTGATTTCTTTTGAAGGCACTGGAAAGAAGCGTGAATAAGTAAAAATGACTGGATATTTTCAAATTTGTACATTTCTATGAATCAATTTATGCTCCAGAAAAAATTTTTTGTATTCTTTTTTTTTTTTAATTACTCATTTTGCTTTGGCGTAATCTTAGATAATTTAACTGTTACTTTTGAAATTTTTTTATTCTATAAAAATATTTTATTTTGTTTTTGTGTTAAGTGGAAAAGTGGAGCAAAAAATAGTAAATTTAAGTAAACAGGTTGGTTAATTTTTTACCCTAAAGCAAAATAAATAGTTAAAAAAAATAAAAAATAAAGATTAGAAACACATGTTCATATTAATAACGCCAATATCATCTGAAAAACGATAAACAAATTAAAGTTCGTAGGTATTTAAAGAAAGAAAGCTGATGATGACCCCTTGAATACGAAACGTCGGATTCCAAACTGGATACCACCATTGGATAGAGCGAAAAAAGTGGCAATTCAATTTGAAATCCGTGTTTAAATAGGATCAGGAAAAAATAAATATTTCGGTTTTTTCCCGATATCTCCACAAATACTCAGAATTTGAAAACTTTCTAAACGGCATATTGTCAGGTACCTAAATGCGTAATTTTTCCCTAATTTGACCGACGCTGTATCTCTTACGGTTTTGCGAGTCCCCCGTACATAGACTGCAATTCTAGTCACCCTGTACAGGGCGTCAAGTTTATTGCTGTATCCGAAACTGCAGTTACGATATCGGTTAAATTAGAAAAAAGTTCATCTTTTGATGACTCTGCATAATACGTTTACAGTGTTGCCAAATTGCTTATAGTTTCTGATATTTTGAGGAATGTATTATTTTTTATATAGATATAGAAACAAATCTAGACACATGTCAACTTTGTTTTCTTAACTGGAATAGGCACTTCATCCATTTTCTTAAATATTATAATTCTGAATATTTGCCTTTCCCTAAATTCAACTATTTTCGAAATATTGCGTTTGAATAGTTACATTTTTGCAACTTTAAATCCTTGTAGAGATAGATATAAAAAGAGCTATTGGTACAATAAGTGAGAAATACCTAAAAGCAAAAAACACTAAAAGAAAATCATGGATGACAGATGAGATCCTTCAGATGATGGAGGAAAGACGAGTACAAAAAACAGTCAACCAGATCAAATATAGGGAATTACAAAAACAAATTAGAAGGAAAATTAGAGAAGCTAAGGAAATCTGGTTTACCAAAGAATGTCAAGAGATAGAAACTCTCCAACAAAAATACGATAGCTTTAATGTTCATCGGAAAGTTAAGGAAACCGCTGGTATCTACAAACATCGAGCTACGTGTCTGCTAGTAGACAACATGGGGAAATTAATTATAAACAAACGAACTCGTATACTTACATGGCAAGAATATATTAAACAACTTTTTGCAGATAACAGACCAGACCCCCCACAACTGCAGACTTGCACAACCGGACCGTCAATCACCATCGAAGAGGTTCAAACTGCCATCACGCAAATGAAAAAGCCCCTGGACCTGATGATATTATTGCAGAATTCTTGAGACTCCTCGACTGGGAAGGCACCAAGTGGCTCACAAAGCTGTTTAATTACATTTATGATAATGGATATCTGATCGAGACTGGCTCGTATCAGAATTTATTACGCTTCCCAAAAAATCTGATGCTAAGACATGTAGCGAATACGGGACCATTAGTCTGATGAGCCATTTTCTAAAGGTGTTTCTAAAGGTCATCACAGAAGAGTATACAAACTTTGTGAAGAGCAAATGTCAAATACACAGTTCGGCTTCCGAGATGCTGTTGGAACAAGAGAGGCATTATTTTGCAGACAGGTGCTGTTCCAGAGAAGTAGAGATGTTAACTGCGATGTCTATGCCTGTTTTATAGACTATCAAAAGGCATTCGATAGATGATAGAGTTCAACATGGAAAAATGGTTGAAATACTGAAGAGCGTTGGTTTGGCCGACAAGGACATTAGAATAATTATCAACCTGTACTGGAACCAATCTGCCTTCGTTCGAGTGGAAGGAGAGAAAACAGAAGCAATAGAGATACTGCGCGGTGTAAGGCAGGGTTGTATACTCTCACCGTTATTATTTAACATCTACTCCGAACAAATATTCAAAGAGGCCTGTGAGGAAATGGAATGTGGTATACTAATTAACGGGAACCGCATTAATAACATTAGATATGCGGATGATACTGTGGTGTTCGCGGACAGCCTGAAAGATCTCCAGGAAATCATGACCAAAGTAACACAAACAAGTGAACAATATGGCCTTGATCTGAATATTAGTAAAACAAAATTTATGGTGATCAGTAAAAACGCAGTGGCCGCAGGAAGAATAACAATAGGTCTGCAGCAGATTGAAAGAGTTAGTAACTACACCTATCTTGGAACTACCGTTAACGACAAGTGGGACCACTCATAGGAAGTTCGATGTCGTATAGAGAAGACCAGGGCGCTATTCTTAAAAATGAGAAATCTTTTTAGAAGCAGGGATCTAACCTTAACAACGATGAAAGATTTCTGCGCTGCTATGTGCTCTCCGTTCTTCTGTACGGGGTGGAGTCGTGGACGCTGACTGAAGCTACAAGCAAAAAACTGGAGTAAAGTCCAGAAAGCTCGAATATCTAGGACATATTATGAGAAACCCGAACAGATTCCGGTTACTTCAACAGATATTACAAGGAAAAATCCTTGGACAATGCGGACCAGGACGAAGAAGAATTTCATGGCTGAAAAACCTAAGAACATGGTTTGCAATGACCACCACTGGTCTTTTTCGAGCTGCTGTCAACAAGGTGATAAGTGCTGGGTTGACAGCCACCATCCGGAACGGATAGGCACTCAAAGAAGAAGAAGAGTCTGATATTTGATTTAGAGCGAAACGCTGTCTTCTGGATCTGGAAAAGGTGAGAGGGTGGCCTTGAAAGGTCACGGCACATAGGCTACATTGGACCTCCTGTGCGTCCTCCCTAGGTCAACCAATCCATCTAGGCCATCGCCCAGCCTAGTGTTGTTAAAAAAGGCGGCGATGTTGCCCGAGGAGGCTGTTTTAAGAAAAACCACTGTTGGCCATCGTTCTACCAAAATGGATTGCCTTAGTTCCGAAATAGCGTCGCAATCGCAGAGCAGATGCTCTACTGTTTCGCCCTCCTGTCCACAGCCTCTGCATAGAGGTGTCTCGCATAATCTCATTGTGTGGGGATGTTTCCTTAGCTGGCAGTGTCCAGTCAGAATCCCCGTCATGAGTCGTAGGGTCTTCTTGCGTATCTAGGTATGCTTTTGCTGCAGACTCATTAGGGTAGCTTAGTAGCTCCCTGGCCAGTCGACAGTTAGTTGTTCTGTCCCATCTTGTCCTAAAGTCTTCATGGGTGATATTTTTTATCATATGTATCGTCGTCGCGATAGGTCGATTTGAAGGACCGGCTCCCATAATGTTTGAACCGGCTGCCTTTCTAGCCAATTTATCCTCTGATTTGTTACCTTCGCACTGTGCTGTGCATGTCCTTTAACCCAGCACACAGAAATTCTGTTTTTGCGGGCGGCATCCTCGAGTGAATTATGTCATCCTAGTACTGACCTGGCTGTAAGTTTATAACTTTTCAAGGCCAGTAGTGCTTGTCTACTGTCCGTGTAGATTTTAATAGTCTTGTCCTCAGTATTCCTGCGAACAATCTCTTTTGCGGCTATGGTCATTGCAGCAAGTTCAGATTGAACTATACTTGCGTGTCCCTCCATAGACCATTTAAGTTCAATTGCAAGCTTCGGGAGTAAATTCCACAGCCTGTCCCTTTCTGGGTTTTTGAGCAATCTACGAAAATGTTAACCGCACCTTCGGTTATAAGCTCAATAGGTTTTATTTGTACATCATATAGTTTGTCGAAGACAAACCGTAGGTATGCTATCTGCACTGACCTGTAGTAGTGGCAGTCTTTCGACTGCCTCTTCCCACAGGTGGCGTCTAGTCTCTCCACATTCTATGCTGGGTTCCACATCAACGACTTTGAGCCTTAGCAATGTAGTCAGAGCCACCTTTAGATAAATATCCAGGGGAGGCAGGCACCACATTACTTCCATGGCTCTAGTTGCGGTTGTTCATATAGCTCCCGTTATAGCTAGTCAGGCAGTTCTCTGTACCTGACTGAGCTTAAGCATTGCCGTTTTTTTGTTGACTCTTGGGCCATCAAGCTACGGCTTCATAGGCAATCATAGGTCTTATGATGGCAGTATAGATCCACATTACGACCCTGGGTTTCATACCCCAGGTTTTACCCACGATCCTGGTTCATAAGAGATGTATGCCTTCTTTAGTCTTCGTTCTAAATGAAGATTCCAGGCTAATTTAGCATCGAAGATGACCCCAAGGTATTTTACCTCAGATGCAAAATTTAGTTGTGTGTTTAGGAGGGTCGGAGGCCGTAGTGGCTCCGTCCTCCTTTTTCTTGTGAAGAGCTCCATCTCCGTCTTCCTGGGGTTTATAGACAGGGTACAGAGTACACCACTCTTCGACTAAGTGAAGGGTACTCTGCATTCGATTGCACAGAACTCCTTCGAACTTTTCATTGAGCAGTATCGTAAGATCGTCTGCATATGCATTGGTGTAGAATCCATCTGAGGTGAGGCGATGCAAGAGGCTGTCGAGAACACGGCTCCATAGCAGCGGCGACAGAACGCCTCCCTGCGGGCAGCCTCTGGCAACGATGCCTCTCACTACAGTGTCGTCCACCTTTATTTGCACGCGTCTCTTTGAGAGCATGTTGAAAATCCAGGCGCTGACAGCAGGAGGGACGCCCCTGTTTGTTAAGACAGCATTGATTTTTCCAAAGGTGGTTTTATCAAACGCACCCTCAATATCAATAAATGCACCTAAGCTGGACTAATTATTGTCCAGCGATCTCTCGATCCGGCTCACTGCTGCATGCAAGGTCGTGTCGGTCGATCTTCCCGTAGTGCACGCATGTTGGTTGGGATGCAGCGGTCGGTTGACCAGTACGCAGTCCCTCAAATATCGCTCACATAGCCTCTCCAGAGTTTTTAGCACAAAGGATGTTAGGCTGATTGGTCGGTAGGCTTTGGGGACAGTGTAATCCATCCTTCCTGCTTTTGGTATGAACACCACTCTTACCTTCTCTCCATGCCTTCGGGATGTAGCGCAGCGCTAGGCATGCCGAGAACACCTTTACCAAGTGCGGCAGTAACTCGTCCAGGCCCCATTGTAGTAGAGTTGGACGGATGCCGTCAGTACCTGGCGATTTGAAGGGTGAGAAGCTTAGTATTGCCCATTGTATTTTGTTTTCACTGACTATTTGGTTGGCACCTTGCCAGTCCAAATCAGTAGGTTGAAAGTTTGTCTCGGCTGGCCAGTTCCTGTCGTCTGTTGCCCACGAGGCAGGGAAATGGGTGTGCATAAGCAGTTCAAGACTCTCTTGGTGTTAGTGCCGTCCTCCCTTGTTAGTAGACCTAGGTCGTGATCTTATATTATCTATTCGGTGATCTAACATCCGGTTTGACCGGCAGATCGCTTTTTTCGGTTTTATTAACAAGTTTTTATATATTTCGGTGCTTCCAAGTCCCTTTGCTATACTTTATTCATGTATGCATTAAAATGCAATATTTTGTAACGATGTGCCATTATGAGCGAAATGTAAGCAAATTAAGAAGAACCGGAATTTTACATAAAATGCCTCAAACTAAGAACTTTGAGCGACAGTTGGCCATTCCAGGCTCTAAATATAATTTTCCTCCAGGGCCACTTGTATCCCGAGTAATTCGCTAATATGTTTGTGGGCCTTTCATAATTATTTCTAAATTGGGGCCTCATTTAGGTAATTTAAAAATTGCCCCCATTAGGGTTGAAAACATAACTAACCTAAACTTTTACGGTTAATGTAAAATGTAATTATTTAACGGGGTTTAAGATGTTTGGAAATTCGGGATCTCTCTTGCAGATCCAACGGTATAGGGAAAAAGTTTAATCCGACTACGCCGTTCTTTCTATACCGCAGTTATACAATAATTTCTTTCTGACGTCCTTGTCCTTATGCTTTACTTTTTAAATTCCATATAATTTTTTTACGTGCTGTTAACCTGCATTCGACACTCAGCCTGCTACAGATGGCAATAATGAATATTACCTCCGCAATTAATTTTCTCTCTCTTCTATCTTTAGCTTATATATATGTATCTTTAGATAAATTTTTTCTCGATTTTTATTTTTACTTATTGTCTCAGATTTTAAATCTAGTCGTGGAAATATGCCAAGTGGGATGGCTTAATAACATGAAAACGCTTTCTTTTTTCTCAGAAAAAAAATGGTTTGAGAACAATACATTTCACTGTCTGTTATAGGTAGATAAGTAGATAAATAATAAAGTTGTCAATTGAACTTTGCCTAAACGAGCGTCACATATCCGAGCGTGATGACCCAATCCCTAAAAAAGTATTCACTTCAAAAGCCGCAAAACTCGTATCTGCTAAATTTGTATTGATTTGAAAATTGATCCAGTGCCAGTGGCGGGGTATTTTTGGGGGGTTAAGACTTAAATAAATCATAAAATGGTAAAAGCTTCCGTTCTCGAACAAGCAGCACATTTCAATGGGTTAAAAATGTTTAAAAAAAAATCATAAAACCCATGTTCAACTTGATTGAATTAGTCGAGTAATTTTATGCTCAAGGTTTTGAAATGCATTTTAACTGGTTGATTTGATTGACTGGTAATTAATGCGTTTTTAGGTCTGTTTTGATTATTAATGATCACATGAATGATTTTTTTGCAGGAAATTTAATGGGTTATTTATGCAATTTGAAGTTTTTATTTAATATACGTAAATGCACTTTTTTTTTAAATTAAATCATGAATGAAACTCACTAAAAACAAAGCTGGAAACGCGTATTTATAAAGAATTCTTGGGCTTAAAATTCGGGTAGGATTAGTCAATGAGCATAACTGAACTAGTGACGGGCTACTTTTAGGGAGATACAACTGTAAAAAAAAATTGGAAAGCCCACATTTATTTCAAATTTAAATTAAAAATTCTTGGTCTTAAAATATATCGAGTTCGTTACGTATAAGGGTGTTTTTAAGAGTTTAAATTACAAGAGAATTTATATGAGAAAATAATATTTACAATCGAATTTCGTTAGCTCGTAGCTCTATGTATCTAGTAGCATCAATCCAGTCTTAATTTAATATTTCATATAACAAAAATGAGCGAAAGTTTAAATTAAGACATCTTACTGGATTTGAAATATTTTTTTTTATTTGGCACGTTTCGAAACAATTGAAAATAAGGCAGCAAGGTGAACTTAAAGTTTTATGATTTTTAGCTATACCCTATGTCTACTAAGCATATACTATTTTTTTAGGATTATTACAGATCTTTTTTCAATTTTTAACTCAACTTTGGGCACCTATAGAAGATATAAGAAATTTTGTAGAAACTTGATAATCTTAGCAAATTTTATGTCAATAGCTTGATTTTTCAGGCCTTTTTTTATAGCAAACAATATGGGTTCCGCCCATCATATTCTTGTGAAATAGCTCTTCTCACGCTTACTCAAAACATAATAAAGTCTCTTGAGACTGGCTATCAGGTCGATGCTATAGCTTTGGATTTCCAAAAGGCCTTCGATGTGGTTCCCCATGCTAAGCTTATAAGTAAATTATTCACTTTAAATATTGACAAACGTGTCATTTTATGGTTACAAAGCTTTCTTCAGGGGAGAACACAAAGAGCTATGGTGGATGTGTCTGTTTCGTCGGAGAAGGCAGTTATGTCGGGCGTTCCTCAGGGGAGTGTTATTGGACCTTTGGCCTTCTTAATATTCATTAATGTTTTACCTTTGGGAATTGACTCAGGTGTGCTGCTTTTTGCTGATGACTGTTTGATCTACCGCGAGGTGAAAAATCTTCAAGACATGCTATCTCTCCAATTGGATTTGTTACGGATTGAGGCCTGGGTTCAGGTCAATGGTATGAAGTTAAATAGTTCTAAAAGTCAGTTCATCACTTTTAGTAAAAGAAGAATAGATTCTGTTTATAAGATCTCTGACAATTTAGTATCTTCAGTCAACCACCTTAAATACCTGGATATAGATCTGGCATCTGACCTCCATTGGGATTTTCACATAGGCAATTTGGTTAGAGATGCCTATAGAATGCTGGGCTTTGTGATGCGAAATCTAAAAAAAGGCATCAAGTGACACTCGGGAGAAAGCATATTTAACATATTTTATGTCAGGCCCATCTTGGAATATTGTTCCTCAGTTTCGCATCCTCACCAGGTTGGTCTCACGAGTGAGTTGGAGATGGTTCAGAGGAGGGCTGTGCGTTTGGTCTATTTGACCGAGATTTTAGCCCCTCTACGGCTTTAATTGGCTTGAAGTGGCCTTCTCTGAGTTATCGGAGAGAGAGTTTCCTGAGGGTGGTTATTTATAAGGTTCATTCTGACCTTCCCTCCCTGCATGACTTGAAAACGTCTCTGCGACCACCCAGGTACATTGGGAGATATGATCATCCCTACAAAATTGAACCCCTAGATTTAGGTCAAGTGTAGGGTTTTATTCACCTTTAAGTGTAGGAGTGGGACTGTGGAACAGGCTTGATAAGTCCGTTTTTCAGGATGGTTTCCCCAGTCTTTACTCATTTAAGCAATCAATCAAATGACCTATTTAATAATTGAGTGATGTACTTTAGATGTTTATATGTTAGATAGTTTTATATTCTTTAAAAGTTTGTTTTTATATTTAAACATATGCTTACTACTTAAGTGTAGTGTGTAGTGTATATACTTATATTAGTTAAGCAATATTGTGCAGCCACCAGCCTTTAAGGCTATTGATTGTAATTTTGATAAATAAATAAATAAATAAGGTCATCCTTTCTCTCTTGAATGGTTAAAATAGCAGTTTGATATCTTATTTGGTTATATTTTTGAAACGTGATTTTCCGAGGGTCTGCATTTAAAAAATAATCACGAAATTTTTGTGAAAAACTGGAAATCCTGACCGACTAGAGAAAAACCAATTATTTCTCCGTCATCTACGCTAACAAGTCAGTCATAAACACATTT
>MU189338.1:0-18107 GCA_016904865.1 Pissodes strobi | reverse complement strand
AGTTTAGGCAAGTGATTTCGATTAGAAATTTCCAATATTTTTACATATTTTTGAAAATTTACTTCTCTAATAACCAAGCATATTCATCTGATACTATGGTTATTATATAATTCAGTTGGGTATTACTTACAGGCGACGGTTGTACCAAATTTAGAACCCAATTTTCGAGATTTTCTTTGTTGATAATAATGAATATATCATTTCCGGCTTGGACGGTGACATACCTTGAACCGTTTTCCATCTAAATCTGAGTTAATTTGCGTTATCTTCTTATTCTCGATAATTCCCGCATTTACATCTAATTCGAATTATCAAGTGTCTAATTGATGGAACTGAACAGCGACACTCTTTTAATCGTCGTTGAACGTATTTTCTATTCTATTTCCAGCACAAAGTATATAAATAATATTTCCAATCCATCAGTGTTCAAAAAATCTGTTACGACAGAAGGGGATACATTTTTTCTTTGTCTAAATCTCTGTTTATGTTTTGGTTTTATTTATAACTGATTTTTTAGTACATCTGGGTAAACTGTTATACAATAAAGAATAAATACATTTATCGGTCACCTAGCGTCACTGACCGACTTTCAACGTTTCAAGGCGACATAATAGATGGTTTGAAGAGAACCTTAAGAAGCCACTCTTCACAGTAGTGGTTGAGTTGGGAAATGCATTTTAAAGTATTTACTCAGGAATTATTTACGATTTATTAACGTATTGAGAACACGAAATCTCCTACCGGGTTATCAGTTGATGCGTTAGCTGCGACCTTGCTTTTAGCAATATTTATTAATAATTATTGCTTATTGCTTCCGTAATTGCTTTTTTTAATTTTGCAGTCTGTATTTTAACAATCGACTAAACCTTTGACCAAACAAAACAGGATTGGTTTTAGAAATTTTTATATGACCAAAAAGACCAAAGGGAGGCAGAACAGAATGCAGGATGTAATTGAAATTATTAAACTGACAAAATGAGAAGTAGACAATATACAAAAAGATGTTGGAAATGTATAAAAAGAAGTAGGAAACGTACAGAAGGAAATGAGGAATCTACAAGCAGAAGTTACGAAACTAAAAAATCAAGGGCACACCGAGAGGGTGCTCTAAAAATATTAATAATGAGAATAATAAATAAATATTTAGTATGAATGAATCTGGGTGCCTCATTAAAATATAATTGCCTGGGCTCTGATCATACAAGTTTTATTACATTATAATGAAACGGATAAGGCAATGAGCTTAACAACCTTATGGTCATGCTCTTCAGACAGTACGTTTAACTCTAAGTGAATCAATGATCTTTTACGTCCAGGCAGGCAGAAATAACGCAGAATGTAATTGTAGACGAGCAAAGAAAATTACAGAAAATATTACACGAAGAAGTTGAAAATGGTCAAAAAGAAGTAGGAAACGTACAGAAGCAAATGAGGAATCAGCAAGCAGAAGTTACCAGACTAAAAAATCAAAGGCTTACCTATAGGGTATAACAAAGAAATGGCTACAACACTAGTTCTTTTTGCATTTTATAATTGTTGCGAAATATTCACTTGTTTGGACCGACTACAGCCCGTTCCCATCAGCCAACAGGGGAAATATGGCAAATTTGCAGTTGCCCTGGAGCAATAAGGTATTGCCTGAAGAGGCTATTTGGAGCCCAATACAGGCACATATAAAATCCCTACATCCGAAACCTTCATGGATGGTATCAGAGATCCAGAAACTCAGAGGACGCGTAGCCAAATTTGATAAGAGTAACGAAACTTGCCAAAAATCGGGGTCGTGAGGAAGAAAAGAAGAGAAAATCAAAATCATGTATTGGTGCCAGTATACAAGACAGTATTTACACAAGTCAGGATTTAAAATAAACAACTTGCATCCAAAAATGCAGATTGACACTAAAATAGACATACATGTTAAAATATAATATATAATACACTTACACTACAGATAGACATTATGCAACACTAAAATTAAAATTTAAGATTTAGAGGCTCCCTGTGATTATAAAAAGCATTATTTGTCAAGAGTTGCTTTATTATGACCTTAAATTTGTTTTCCAGGAGTTCTCTGATTTGGACAGGAAGGTGGTTAAAAAATTGAACTCCTAGATACTTGGGGCCATTCCGTCACCTCTCCAAGCGGAAGTAAGTTAGCAGGAGATTGTATTTGTGACTGGTGTCATAGCTGTGGACACCACTGTGCATCCCATACGTTTCGCTCTTTGCCCTCACATGATGACGACTGTCCGAGATGTATTGGGACGGGAGAGTCAGAACTGCAAGGTCTTCAAAAGCCCGCCTGCAGTCATCCCTGGCCACGACCTGGGACCTCCTCTGAAGACCGAAGATACGGGCAGCCTTAGGTGCATGACCCCACACCAGCAGGGCGTAACTCATAACTGAGTGGAACAGAGCAAATTAAGCAGTTCTGAGAACGGAAACCGAAGCGCACCCAGACAGACGTCGGAGCGCAAACAAGCCACTTCCAAGCCGCTTTGCCAATTGGTCTACATGAGCATCCCACCTAAGTGCGGGACACCCAGGTACTTGACACATGGTGTGCTGTCATTAACTCTTCCAAGATCTCTTAGTGAGAAAACCACGTGCTTCGTTTTATCTTGGTTCAAAAGCAGCTTTGCCTCAAACCACCCTGCAGCACTCTCCCTTGCCACCCCCAACTGTTCCGTAGCACTCCCTAGTCTCTAGGGAACACGCTGACATAGAAAGGGTCGTGTCATCAGCAAAGAGTGTGTACTTAGTGTCTTTGTCACCAAATGGTAGATCGTTTATAAAGATCAAAAACAAGATGGGTCCCACTGCAGAGCCCTGGGGAACCCCTATTGTGACAGCACTCTCCGAACATGACACACACCCATTTTCTGAATTTTCCACTATTTTTGTGATTATGGGCAATATGGGTCTATAATTTGAGATGTCATTTTTATCCCCTTTTTTATGAATAGGCTTTTTTTTAAGAATATTTGGAAAAGTATTTTGCTCCAAACACAAATTAACAAGTTTTGTCAGAGGAATTATAATTATATTTTTTATACTTTTAATTAAGTTAACACTTAAACCAAATATGTCCCTACTGGTCTTGTTGTTTAGGTGGTTAATTATATCCCTCATTTCATTAAAAGATATTTCAGAAAATTTAAATGAACTTGTGGAAGGAGGAGTCATATTCTTAAAGTTTTTTAATGGATCTGATTGACTATCTTGTATCTCTTTGATAAGATTATGAGCAATGTTGCAGAAAAAGTTATTAAATGAATCCGGAGATCTATTGAGGCAAGAATGCTCCCTGTTCATTAATAATATTCCACATGGTTTTTGTTGGATTCCTTGCTGATGATATGGCCCGGTCATTTGCCCGTACCTTAGCCTCCTTTATTGCACCACTATATTGTTTCTTGTATAAATTCCTTGGCCAATGCCAGTTGACCATGCTGTTGATTTAATTCTGTCAGAAATTTAAGGTGTTCCCTCATTTCCCTTAGGTTGTCATCAAACCAAGATGTGTTACCTGGCTGATCAGATTGAATAGGTATTGTTTTTTCAGGGAAGGCAGCCATATAAGCTTGTTCTAAAATTTGGATAAATAAAACAAACTTTTGGTCAACATTAGCAGCTGGGTCTTCGATAAAAGCATACATTCCAGAAATGTAACATCCCATGTTGGGTTAGAGGCCTACATACTTTGCGTTCTTGCTTGACAGTTGATTTATGCAAGATGCTACTAAATTGAATAAGTTGTGAACAGTGGTCAGATAAATCTGTATTAACTGATATGGGCGAAATTTTGAAAACATTTTCCGTTCTTCAGGCTACGCGGAGATAGTCCACGCAACCGAAATATCAGATCAGGAAAACTTCTGGTATGTTTCAATTGAGTGTTGTGTAAAGATCTTTTAGTTGTAAACCTATGAGTGGTATAGTGTATTCAATAGTATAGAGTGTTAAGGAATAAAGGGTGTACTATTATTTCAAAATAACCCGAGTAAAAAAAGTAACAATATTACATCGATTTTAAAACTTCGAAAATATCAGACTTCTCTGATCTTGCGACTTCAACTTTAAGCAAAAGTGGGAAATAGTTGTTCACCAAATATTCACATACTTTTTATCATAAATCCGGTTCCAGAAAAAATACCCAAATGTCCTTTAGTCTGATTACGGAACTGTATGCTTGTAATTTACTTTGGACCTGTTTATATCCGAAATGGAGTTCATTCTTAAAAGATACGAAGTTGCGTTCTTACCCTGCCGTAAGAAGTTGAAATTTGCGGGCTTTGAGAAGCTCTTGTTGGTATATAGAGTCAGTAATTCAATTAAAACATCGTTCCTTTTAGTTTGGCAATTTAACGACATTAACGCTGGATCAGCTCAAACCATCTACTCAAGCCAAAAAAGAATGATAAATATTTAAAACTTAAGAAAAATAATATAATATTAAATATATACGAAAGCCCTGGTTCAGCTCCTAAACTTTATTATTTAATAATGACCATGACGTTTAAAATTAATTCCAAGTATACCTCAACCGAAAGGACATACGCATTATTATAATGGAGTAAAGTGTAAATTAATTAAGACTTCGTGCAATAGGCATTGTTATAAAAATGTATTTTTTAGAGAAGCTTATTTGTTCGAAGACCCTTTATTTCGAAATTTCATTTCGAAAATATCCTGTTCGAAGAATTTTTCAATTTTCCAGTTCCAAGAAATGACCTCTTTCGGAGCAAAATTCTTCGCGCGGAAAATTTTAGGAATTTTTCATAAATATTTACATTAGAGAAGATATTTTTCAAAAAAATAAATTGGAAAAATATTAAAATTAATAAAAGATCGGGAAAACTATTTTTTTTCTTGAAAAATTAATGCAAAATAGTTTATTAATTATTATAAGGTAATATCTCATAGTGGCAATCTGGCAGTGTACTAATAAATAAACTAACTCAAAACTAACCATAACTAACCCAAAATATTTGCATAAAATCCCAAACAAATATATTAAAAGAAATATATATTTTTTAATTATTAGTTTGTAAAAGATATAAGTAATGCAAAAATAATGATTGATAAAAAGCCACACTAGCCAACACTAAAACACAAAATATTTGCATAAAACCTCGAAAAATAATATGTATTTTTAAGGAACTTTATTTGTTTGAAGACCTTTTATTTCACTCTTTTAATTTCAAAAAAACATCTGTGTGAAGAATTTTAGGAATTTTACATAAATGTTTGCATAGTGAAGTTATTTTCCAAAAAAAGTAACCCAAACTAACCCAAGATGTTTGTGTAAAATCTCAAACAAATATATTAAGAGAAATGTATATTTTTTAATTATTAGTTCTTAAAAGATAAACCCAACACTAACACCTAATATTTGCATAAAATCTCTAAAAAGAAATATTTTTTAAACAACTTATTTCCTTGAAGAATTTTTATTTTGGAAAATATTCTGTTCGAAGAATTTTTGAATTTTCCAGTCGAAGAATAAACTTCAAGAAATGATATATAACCGAAAAAAAATTCTTCCAGAGGAAGATTTTAGGAATTTTACTTAAATGTTTACATTAGAAAAGGTATTTTTCAAAAAATTAAATTGGAAAAATACCAAAATTAATGAAAGGAAAAAGGGAAAACCATTTTTTTATTTGAAAAATGAATGCAAAATAATTTAACAATTATTAAGTTAATATCCAATAGTGGGATTGTAAATATACAATTAACAGAAACTAACCCAAAAGTAACCCTAACCAACCCAAGATAGCATAAAATCCCTAACATATATATTAGGAGAAATATATATATGTCGTAGGCATTTGGAGTAATACGTCATTCCGCGGAAAGCCTAGGCTTTACACGTATTGCCGGCAAAAGCTGTAATAAAATCATTATTACCTTATTTGGCTTAAATTATTCGTCATTTCAAGGATTGCCTTCTTCATTTTAGACAAACAGAGTAATCAGCCGAACGATTGAACGTTACATCGTCTGACAAACTGAAATCCGTTATTCCCTGAAATGACTAGTCAGTACATGTTTTGCCGGTAAACAACGTAATAGTCTTCTTATTACAGTGCTTGACTAACTATTCAGTCATTCCCTGTAATGCCCAGGCAAACAACAGCAATACGCTTATAAACTTGCATTACGCTGTTTGCCTGTTTTAGCTTGGGTTAGTTTAGGTTAGTTTGGGCTAGTTTCAGTTACTTTGGGCTATGGGTTGTATTTATTACAGTGATTGACTACAATCGGCAAACGTTGAAAATTATTATAAGGGTGTTTTCCTAAAAGAGATTTAGGCATTACAGGGAATGACTGAATAGTTAGTCAAACACTGTAATAATAAGGCTATTACGCTGTTTGCCGGCAATACATGTAATGAATGACTAGTCATTTCAGGGAATGACGGATTTCAGTGTTTGACGCCGAGATACGGCAGTCAGAGGCTGTAGCGTACAATCGTTCGACCGATTACTCTGTTTGTCTAACATGAAGAAGGCAATCCTTGAAATGACGCATAATTTAAGGCAAACAAGGTAATAATTATTTTCTACAGCTTTTGCCGGCGATACGTGTAATGACTAGACTTTTCGCGGAATGACGTATTACGCCCGATGCCTACGACATATATATATTTTTTTAATTATTAATTTGTAGAAGATATTAGTAATTCAAAAATAATAATTAATAAAAATAGCAAGAATACTCACGTGCCCTTTATTTTTACTAAATCATCCAACATTAACACAAAATATTTACATAAAATTTCTAAAAAACATATTTTTAAAGAATTTTATTTGTTTGAAGACCTTTCATTTCGAAAAATATTCTGTTGGAATAATTTGTCAATTTTTCAATCGAAAATAATCTTCAAGAAACGATATTTTTCTAAAGAAAAATCCTTCAAGCGGAAAATTTTACCAAAGAACTTGCATTCATAAATGTGTCCATTGGAGAAGTTATTTTCCAAAAAATATAAATTGGAAAAATTCCAAAATTAATAAAAAAAATCAAAAACTGTTTTTTTTTATTTTAAGAAAATGCAAAAAAATTTCGTAAGCTAATATCTAATAGTGGCATTGGAAATATGCATAGTAAAAACTAACCCAAAACAAATCATAACTAATCCAAAATATTTGCATAAAATCTCAAACAAATATATTAAGAGAAATATATATTTTTTTAATTATTAGCTTGTAAAAGATATAAGTATGTAATACAAAAATAATAATTAAAAAAATAGCGAGAGCACTCACGTGCGCTTTGTTTTTACTAAGTTACACTATCCAAAACTAACACGAAATATTTGCAGAAAATCTCTAAAAATATATTTGCTTGAAAAATTTTTCAATTTTTCAGTCGAAGAATAAACTTCAAGAAACGACATTTTCAAAAGAAAAATTCTTCGAGCGGAAAATTAAACTGGAAAAATATGAAAATTAAAGAACGAGAAATATATAAATTTTTTTATTTAAAAAAAAAATGCAAAACAATTTGTAAATTAATATCTAATAGTGGCATTGTAAATATGCAATTAACAAAAACTAACCCAAAAGTAGCAATCACTAACCCAAGATATTTGCATAAAATCCCAAACATAATAATAATTTTAAGAGAATTTTAAACTGCTCCAATTGTTGTCTGTAAAAGGTAAGTATAAATAATACAAAAGTAATAATTATTAATAATAAATAGCAAGGGCGTTCACGTGCGCTTTGGTTTGACCAAGCTACATTATCCAACACTAACACAAAACATTTGATAAAATCCCAAAAAAAAAACATAATTTTAAAAGATTTTTTTATTTTATTTTAAACTTTTCATTTTGGAAAATATTCTGTTCGATGCAATCGAAGAATTTTCCCTTCAATAAATAATCTTTTCGCATATTCTTCCATTTCAAGAAACCTCAAATTACTAAATTAAGCACGGCCCTGTTCAACGACGTATTTTGCTAAGGCCAAGAGAACATAATAAACCCCTTTTGCTTCATCAATTAGCTGAGGGATCATAATATTTTAATTATGATGGACGGTAGGGGATTTTTAACAAGGATGCTACATATATTCGGGGAAATGTTCTCATTAGACTTTATTCGTTTTTTTTTTTGTAAATACGAAATAGGGTTTCTTTATTACTTTACTTGGCGCCACATTGGACTTTTGGTGCCTTAATACTAATTTTTGTGATTCGACAATTATTTGTCTAATAAAATCTTAGGTTGTTTTGTTAACATTGACAACGTCGCGTTTACCACTCTGCTGTATGTTATGATTGGCTGAACCGTTGAGCTTACTGAACGCTTTCTTTCCAGTGGCGCAGTTTCCGAAGGTAAAATTATTACTATTTATTGATTAAGTTTACATCTATTTTAGTCAATCCAGTTTGGGTTAGCAATATACAAGATGAAAATGGCGTCTAAAGAACAGGCGAAAGATGACGCTCCTGAAAAGAATGCGTTTATTTGCTGCAAGAAAAAAGTTTTCCAGTGTGGTATTGTGTGTGAGATGTGGTGGTATTTTCCACAGCTCTTGTGCAATAAGAGATTGGAAAAAAAGTGACCATTATCGGCAGAAATCGCGCTGTTTGCTGTGACGGTGTCGCCAATGAGAGTGAGGTTGGGGTTAGCAGAGATGACCAAAACAACAGAACAGAGATTATTGTTTATCTGAAAAGGTTACTGGAGGAACTGACTGACAAAAATGGAATCCTGCAGGAAAATTCGGACTTGTGGAAGCAAAAATTTACGAATGCCACAAAAAACCAATTTCTGGGCAGTGAAAAGGTAAACAATGACCCTCGTCCCCTTCCCCGCAATTGATTGCAGCCACGTTGCCATGTGAAGCAGATGCCATTAGCGACGATGCCATTGTCGTTGAGGTTCAGGTGCCAACAGCAACGGATGCTCTGGTAGCAGGAGCCAGCTCTAGATCTAACAAAGAAGCAGAGGTAAACATCACGATAACCCAACACGAACCCGAAAATATTGATAAGCACAATATGAATGATGGTACGGAAATAGAACTTCGATCCCCAGCGGGTGCCTATGGCCTACAAAGCCAAAAGGCAGTGAAAAAACCTAAAGGGTCCATTCCCTAGAACAATCTGGGAAACGAGAGGGAAATAATAATCAAGAAAAGCCAGGATGAAGCCCAAGACTTTGACTGGCAGATAGTAAAAAGAAAACCGAAATTTAAGCGTCCCGAGCCAACTAAGGGAATCAAAGAAAATGTCCCGCGTCTAACTGTTGCAACCACCAAGATGCATGCATGTTTTTTTTATCTGGATTTGAACCAAATAGTGTTCCCGAAAGAATTCTGGAATATTTAACAGATAACGGAGTGCAGGATTGTACATGCTACAGAATGAGGACAAAAAAGATAAGTGGAGAAGCTCTTTTAAAATAGCTGTTCCCATTACTAAAAAAAGGAGGTCATGTCACCAGTTCTCTGGCCAAGTGGTATTATCATTAACCATTTTTTGAATCTGCAGAGACGCACAACCCCAGGGAAAAGCGTGACCTACTCGAAATAGACAAGGAGTTCCACATTATCCATCATAATGTCCAATCTATTGGAAATTGTCTGGACCAAGTTCAGGTGCTTCTGAGTGAGCATAAGTGTATTGCATTGGCTATTACCTATCACAGAACATTGGAAGTCAGAGGAACAGTTAAAGTGTTACAACTTGGTGTAATACGAGTTGACATCATGTTATTGTCGACAAGAGAACTTGCATGGTGGGGCCGCTGTGTATGTTCGAAAGGGAATTTTATGAAAAACAAGGACAGATCTAACCCAGTATTCAGAGCATTTCGTTTTTGAGTGTGCGGCTGCAGAATTTTTAATAAATGACACCAGGGTGGTTGTTTTGTCTGTATATAGGACACCTACCTCTGATGTTGATATTTTTTTTGTCGAAAACTGATATAATTTTGAGTAGGCTTGCAGGTGAGGATATTTTGGTATTTATGGCGGGCGATTTTAACATTAATATATTGCGCAGTGATTGTGACTCAGCAACTTTTTTATCTCTCTTAGCTTCTTTTAATGTTTTCCTGGTATATAAGAATATACCAGAATGGCTGGATCAGCAAAGTCATGTATCGACAACATTTTTACCAACTGTAGTTCTTTCACAGCTAGGATCTTGCACACTCATATATCCGACCACATTGGACAGAAGTTGACTTTTAGTCTGCCTGATGCAACATCGCAAAATAATCTTAATGGCAGAGCTTTTAGCTCTGAGGGTAAGCAATGGTTCCGTCAGCTTCTCGCGGGGGAGAATTGGCAGATGGTTTTCGATGTTGAAGAGTCTGATGTCAATGGCCAGTGGAGGGCGTTTATGAATTTGTTTCTTTCAAAAACGATTACACTTCTCCGAGGGTGATAGAATGCAAACAGGAGCTGGATGTGCTCTTGGTTTTGAGCAGAGCTGATGAAAGGCATAAACATGCATATAATCAGTGTAGGTCTAGATATAACAATGGACTGCAAGAATCTAAAAACAATACTATGCTAACAAAATATTGAATAGCGATAATAGATCAAGATGCACTTGGCAGGTTGTTAATGAGATCAATGGGAAGAGCTCATCACGGAAACAGTTTGGTATTTCAGGTGATCCACATGTTGTCAGTAATGATCTGAATCAGTTTATGGTAGATGCAGCACCAAATTTGGTAAGGAATTTGCCAACCCAAAATTTTGAATGTAGCATATTGTATAATCCAAATTCTATGTTCCTTACACCAGTAAACCGTTCTGGATGTGCTGGAAAGAATAGACAAGCTAAAAAATAAAAGAAGCTCAGGGTATGACGAGATATCTGTCAATCTTATTAAGGGTTGCGCTGAACAGATTGCAATTCCTCTCTGCCACTTCATAAATAATTCTTTCAAGCTGGGCGTTTTCCCTACAAATCTCAGATTGGCTGTGGTCAAGCCCTTATACAAAAAGAGAGATCCGACTGTGCCAGAGGCTTATAGATCTATTAGCCTCCTTTCTTCCTTCTCGAAAATATTTGAAAAGGCTATGTGTCTTCGTTTGTTGGTTTTCTTCGCAATTTTAATTTAATTAGTGAGAGGCAGCATGGTTTCTTGGCAGGGAAGTCTATAAACAGTGCAGTGTTCGACTTTGTGAGTGGGATTGTGGACCACCTTGAAAGCAAGAATGTAGCCATGGGTGCATTTTTAGATCTCTCAAAAGCTTTTGACAGCTTGGACCATGACATCTTGCTTGACAAACTTGAACGCTATGGAGTTAGAGGTTCTCCACTGAGGTGGATAGAATCGTACTTGAGAGGTCGTATGCAGATGGTTGTAATCCAGAGGGATGGGCATAACTACTGCTCAGTTGGCTATGGGTGTTCCACAGGGCAGCGTTATCGGGCCATTTCTTTTCATATGCTACATCAATGACTTGATCAAGGATGTGGCGGACAGGAGTGTGTCGATTGTAAACTTTGCCGATGATACCAATATACTGGCTGGAACAACGACTGTGGAGAGGGTCCTGGCTGTTGGTAGGCATTGTCTAATGTCTGCACAAAGATGGTTCGATCAAAACAAACTTATACTTAATTCTAACAAATCGAGTTTTGTATTATTCAGATCGAAACATTTACCACTCGCCTGTCCGGATAATGCTGTGTTGCTCTCACAGGTGATACCAATCACATCGGAAGCTAAGTTTCTGGGTATTTATGTGGATTGTCACCTCACTTGGGAAAGGGAGGTTGATTATGTCTCGAACAAGCTTAATAGCTGCTGCTATATGTTCAGGACTCAGCAATATGTCGACTTGAAGACCTTGCTAATAACATACTATGCAAACTTCAATTCCATCATGAGGTTTGGAGTTCTTTTCTGGGGAAACAGTGCGACTGCATCAAGAGTCTTTCTTGCGCAAAAACGGGCATTGAGATTTATTATTGGTATGAGCAGGCTCGAGTCATGCAGGGGAGTTTTTAAAACACACAGTCTTCTCACCCTGGCTGGTTTGCATATATATGAGGGTGTAACATTCCTGCATAATAACAAGCACCTTTTCATGAAATACTTACCTGATCATGAGCATAACACCAGATCTCTTGACTATAATATACCCTTACATAAGGTAACACTCTTTAAGCGAAGCCCTCTCTACCCATGTATTAAGTATTATAATCGCCTTCCACTAGCAGTAAAGCAAAATGGGTCAGCCTCAACTTTTAGGAAGAGTGTTAAACGGTTTCTTGTACAGTTGGAACCCTATGATGGAACTTCTATGTGTATGCCAACATGTTGTAATTGCAGCAATGTCATTATTACTTTCTAATTGTATTACTCTCTAATTCTACCGTCCGTCCGCTCTAGGGTTTATACTTGCAATGCCTATTGAACTACGGATTTTATCTTGTTTTGTCTTTTAACTATTTTATTCTAATATATTTTAACAATTTTGAACTGTCCTTTAGTGTTCTCTATTTCTATTCCTATTGTGATTTTATATTCTATGTTTTATTTTTATATTATGACGCCATTTGTTAAATACTCCTAAGTATTTTTTGTACTATAGAATTTTTGACTTTGACTACAAATACCCCTCTTGACTCGTCAATTAGCTGAGAGGTCATAATATTTTAATTGCTAGCTTTTACCCGCGGCTTCGGCCGCCTTGAAAAATCTAAAAAAAGAGCAAAAAATAACAAAATAAACACCTAGACACCTAACCTCAAGAATAGAAACGTATTATTAACTATTGCTTAAAGGTGACAGAAAAATTAAGTTATTTAAGTACATCAACGCGAGCAAAGCCGCGTGTAAAAATTGTCCTATGTTTTTTTTACTATACTCTTGAAAATATCTGTACAAAATTTCATGATATCTTACTTTTTAATGATCTTTGACAGTTATTTAAGTACATCAACGCGACCGAAGCCGCGGGTAAAAACTGTCCTTTGTCTTTTACTATACTCGTGAAAATATCTTGAAAAAATTTTATAATGATCGGTTGAGTATTTTACGCATGGAAAATAGGATTAAAACTAACCGTAAAAATTAACGCGAGCGAAGTCGCTGGTAAAGACTAAAAGTGTCCTATGTCCTTAACTATACTCTTGAAAATATCTGTACAAAATTTCATGATGATCGGTTGAGTAGTTTACGCGTGGAAAAGAGAATTAAAACTAACCGTAAAAACCAACGCGAGCGAAGTCGCGGGAAAAGGTAAAAGTGTCCTGTGTGATTACTATACTTTTGAAATTATCTGAACAAAATTTCATGATTTCTTACTTTTTAATGATCTTTGGCAGTTATTTAAGTACATCAACGCGAGCGAAGCCGCGGGTAAAAACTGTCCTATGTCCTTTACTATACTCTTGAAAATATCTGTAAACAATTTCATGATGATCGGTTGAGTAGTTTACGCATGGAAAATAGGATTAAAACTAACCGTAAAAATCAACGCAAACGAAGCCGCGGGTAAAAGCTAAATGTGTCCTATGTGATTACTATAGTTTTGAAATTATCTGTACAAAATTTCATGATTTCTTACTTTCTAATGATCTTTGACAGTTATTTAAGTACATCAACGCGAGCGAAGCCGCGGGTAAAAACTGTCCTATGCTCATTACTATATTCTTGAAAATATCTGTGAAAAAAATCATGATTGGTTGAGTAGTTTACGCGTGGAAAATAGGATTAAAACTAACCGTAAAAACCAACGCGAGCGAAGCCGCGGGAAAAGGTAAAAGTGTCCTATGTGATTACTATACTTTTGAAATTACCTGAACAAAATTTCATGATTTCTTACTTTTTAATGATCTTGGGCAGCGATTTAAGTACATCAACGCGAGCGGGGCCGCGGGTAAAAACTGTCGTATGTCCTTTACTATACTTTTGAAAATATCTGTAAAAAACTTCATGATAATCGGTTAAGTAGTTTACCCGTAGAAAATGGGATTAAAAATAACCGTAAAATCAACGCGAGCGAAGCGGCGGGTAAAGACTAAAAGTATCCTATGTCCTTTACTATACTCTACAAAATACCTGTACAAAATTTCATGATGATCGGTTGCGTAGTTTCCGCGTGAAAGCGTAACAAACAAACAAACGTTACTACCCTGCTGCATGCTATCTATCATTGGCTGAACCGTTAAGCTTACTGAACGCGTTATCTCCAGTGGCGCAGCTTCCCACGGTAAGGTTATTACTATTTATTGACTAAGTTTACATCGATTTTAGTCAATCCAGTTAGTTAATTCCTATTCTTAACAGGTACATACTTTTGCCTAAAATAATACTTCCATTATATTTGTTAATGTATAAGGAGGCACAAAAAGGGGATTTTACTTGGATTTAGCAGTTGGATGACCAAATAGTTATCGTAGCTTACTGATAAACAGAATGGGTTAACATTTGGTACATAGGCAGGTTTTCGCAGTTTATATCTTCCGGTTAGCCAGTGATTATAAAAGCAAAGCCTTAATTGAGTTCTCGGGGAACCTACACGGCTGGGCCCTAACGAATTACGCATTCTTTAACACGAAAGTCGAATATTAAGAGATTTAAGTTAAACAAAATGCCTCATTTTATCTCTGCTCCGACCGGGATTAATTTTCACGCCATTCGACTTTGCGACACAGGTTTTGCATTTGCAATTTCCGATCGCTTCTTTCCAGAATTACCAAATCAAACACGAATTGAGCTGTTTATAGCTGCGTGTTGACGTCCCGCTTTCGAAATTAACATTTCTAATTTTAAGCGACATGACTTTGTTTCTATTACGCTTTTCTTCCATCTCTTACCTTCTCTGTCACAATCGTGGCAAGGCTCAGTTAAATTAAAATAATTTATGAAGATCGGTGCATTATTTAAAGAAAATGCACCTGACAATGCATATAAAATTAGAAAAATATTTTTAAACTGTGCTAAAAACTTTGAAATAAATTATTTTCTTACCTATCACGCAGCGAATACCTGAACTTGACAGTTTAATATCTCGTGTAACATTTTTTTCGTTATATTGGTCGCAGTGAATCAGGGTTGCCATAAGCAGTTATGCCCAATATAAAACCTCAGTTTTTTGCGCTTTAGGTGTCAGGGTCTGGCGTATTTTTATTTTAGAAGGTGGTGGCAAATGCAGATAATCGTACTTTCTGTGATTTAGCTATGCCACTTGGTTTGTATGATAAACTTAGCAACTATTTTGAATATTTGTTATAGTAATTCTGGCTATCTCGACTTCCCTGAATGAATTCCATACGCTTTCAAAAGAGTCTGTACGACGTCGTACTTGGGTATAAATCTTTTAGGTTACCTTAAAGTTTATGTATTATGGCATAGCCCTAAGGTGGCCGTAGCGCTTTAGCGCTACAGCCTTTCCTAGTAGTTGCTTTGCAAGAAATATTATTGACTGTTATTTAAAACTTATATTTTGCACATACGATTTTTATATTTATCGGCTAATTTTTTAATTTTGCAATATTTTTTTGGGTAAATGAATACATTCACATTGCGAAATTATGCTAAACCAATAATAAACTCCAGATATAATCGAAAATAGGTTACCTCACTTCGTTAAGCCGTCATCGGTGAAACGTGATAACCGAAGACAAAAAATTAACAAAATTCCAATCCGAAAAACTGAACCGAATCGGAACGTGCCTCGACCAGAGGAATGTTACATTTATTATGTTTGCTATTTGCAAATAGCCGTTGTTTTTGTCCCGTTTTTTCGGTTGGGCGAACGATCTGTTATACAAATCTTCGGAAAGCACCGTCCGTGTTTGTGTGAATAACAGCGCCTGATTTTATTTTTTGCTACTAAAAGTATCTTAGTTCCTACAAAGATATTTTTACCGTTAATTACGTAGGGTTGCATCAATATTAGAAGCATAGTTTGCTTTCAAAGCAATATCTTTTAAAATGTCCAAGAGGAAGATTCCGTCACGATGGCCTTAGGAAAATTTGTTAACATTGACAACGTCGTGTTTACTAGCCTCCACGTTTTGATTGGTTCATGTATTGAGGTTACTGAACGCGCTTTTACCAGTGGCGTATCTTTTCACAGCAAAACAAAAATTGTTGTGCATTGTTATTTAAGAACTAGTCGAATTAATAAAATATTATTTTGTAAGTATTCTAAGTATCTTCTTAGATTTTTGCGTACGTAATGTTTTGGGCTTTTACCTAAAATAATGCTTGCGTTGTAGCTAATATTTGGATAATCCTTTCCTTTTTAAGATAAGCTTAATGGTTGAAATTTGGTGCCAAGCGAGCTTGCATATATGTTCTTGAAGTATCTTAATTCTTAATTATATTTGAAATATTATCGTTAGGCCGATTCACGCATTTTAAAATTTCCAGGGAGATGGAAAAATTCTAATTATACGTGCTAAAATTAAGAAGAAAAGTAAAAGTTGACGAAATAATTAAATCGTTAGGCTAAGTGCTTGAATATTAAATAAATAGAGGGGCTTTAAATTTAAAAATTACCTTACTTATAATTTTAGTAATTACGAAGCCATTTGCCTGTATTTACCAAATCTATCTTCAAGAGGGTATGTTTGAAATTTACAGTCTTTGGTAGCTTAAATGTAGAAAATTTGACAATAAATTCCCCAAAATAATGTTTTTTCGTTCTTCTTAAAACGGTACAGGTCCCAAAACATCCATGGCTCGACAAAAATTGGGTTATAGCATAGTTGACCTCTCCGAAATTACGGTCTACCCACGAGCGGACATCCGGGATGATTTCCTTCGTCCAATTAGCATCGTTGCTATTGGATCTCCATTTCTGTTGCCACCTGTCCAAGGTCTTTCTTCTCTCTGACTCTCTGACTTTTTTTTTTGTTTCTTCGCTTTGTTCGGGAGTTCGTTGTTCTTCGATTCGGCACCACTCTTCCACCAGAAGGTCTATTGGAATAAGACCGCTAATGACAGTTGCAGCTGTTGTAGAGATGGTGTGACAACCGCAGCAACATATGACGGCTGCTTTCCTTTGGCAAGACTCCAGTTTTTGGCAGTTTCTTTATTCTCCGAGAGCGCCTGCCCATACTGGTGCTGCATAGAGCAGAATCGATTGAAGAGCCATTGCCATGACTTTCCTTTTAGAGCAGGATGGACCGCCGATATTTGGAAGGATTCATTGGAGGGATTTGCTGACTTTGTCGGACTTTTTGACGATGTAGTCCACGTGGATAGAGAAATTAGTACAGTACAGTAGTCCAGCATTAGTCCTAGATATTTCAGCGACTTTTCCGGTTTTATAAGGTGTTCTTCAAAACGGTATTCAATGCTCCTTCGGTTCTTGTAACTCCATCCAAATACAACGGCGGTCGTTTTTTCGTGAGCTACTTCCGGCGGTTTGCACACATCCATTGGTGGATCTTAAAGAGAGCGGTGTTTCTCTGGAGGACGTTTTCTTCAATGGACTTACACTTTAATAAAACAGCCAGATCGTCGGCGTAGCACACTAACTCTATCCCTTCGTCGTTGCATGCTTCCATCACATCGTCGTGGAGGACGTTCCAGAGTGTTCAACCAAGCACTGATCCCTGCGGGACTCCTCCAGTAATCTCGCAATTGGATTTGCTGTCTACGAGGACGGACCGGTTCTCAAAGTAGGATTTAAGGACTGCTAGGAGATAGGGGGGTATTTTGCGTTTTATTAGCTTTTTGATTATTAGAGCCCAGTTTGCGGTGTTAAATGCATTTTTTAAGTCGACGCATATGACGCTGGTGATGTGGTCTCTGTTTGCTTGGATGGTGCTGATGATTTTTTTTTATTGCGTGAACTGTAGATCGCCGTTGAGTGAAGCCATATTACTGTTGATTAAAACCTCCTGCTTTTTCAATCTCTGCCTTCAATCTAATGTTGATGATATTTTCGAAGCACTTGCCCAGGATATCTAGCAGACAGATTGGCCTATATATTTTTTCTTCATCTCCGGGTTTTGATGGTTTTTCTATTAAAATGAGTTTCGATGTTTTCCAGCTCTCAGGGAAGATGTTTCGATTGAGGCACTCTGTAAACAGATCTATGAAGAAATTTATATTACTTAGTAGCAGGGTCTTAACGTGTTCTGGCTTCATGGTGTCAGGA
>MU189337.1:34722-52831 GCA_016904865.1 Pissodes strobi | reverse complement strand
AAACGATCGCTTATGTCTACAACTCCAAACAGAAACGTTGAGTGTTTTCAAAGTACCCCTTCTACTGAATAACAGCCAGAGGAAAGACCAGGTGAGTGACTCAGCTGCCGTCGATTCTATATCAACAATAAACAACAACATATTCAAGGTTCCACATGTAACTTTTAATTGAAGAGCATTGTAACTCGGTAATCAAATCAACCATCAAGGAAAACAGAAATCAGAATTAAAAAACAATAATTTACCTGTGTAGGGGGTAGCCGGTTGGTTATCGCTAGATAGCCTTACAGTTGGACGAGAAGGCCTCTGTGAGAGGTTTAAAAAGGTATTAAAAATCCGCGACGGCGGTCACAGAAAGAAAAAAATGCAAAAAAAACCAGGACCACTCACTTCACTAAAGCAGCATTCAAATTCCACAAAGGGCGGTTTCAGACACCAACACTTAATAAAAGATAAGGCACAGGTATGGACTGAAACTATGAAAATGACCTGGTTGGAGAATCCCACTAAAGGTAAAATCAAAATTAATTCACACCGGCACCAAAAACTGCTGACTCAAAGCTAGGTCGACGTAGAGTGACGCCAGTAAATCGGAAACTCAATGAGCAAGCCTACGAGAGAGAATCCCTACTTCGAAAATCGCTCTACTAATGAATACATGGCTTGACAAGTCACATGTTCCTCTTAATAATTATTCATCCAAGGGAGTTAGACAATAGAAACCTGGGATTTCGATGTATCGGCATCTACCATAAAAAACTACTTGGAGTAGCCAAAAGGGCATTGTCGTTAAACCACTCCCATCTAATAAAATTTCCTAGTGATTCCAAAGGTAATTAGGTAATTACACGCGATGCCCGACTCGACACCCAATCCAAAAACAGTATGCGTGGGGTACCACCCATCATTTGCCGCGACGTCAACGATTCACGGTAACATAGCTATATTCACGGTAACATAGCTATCCGGAACGCGCCAAATTTAATCCGACCAAAATTGATGTTTGTTTAGCGACGTAAATTTTGCACTTAACTGCTTCGCCCAGAGGCCTCGTCGGAACGATACGGAAACTACGAGGGTGTTTCGCTAACAAATATAAATGCGCTCGAAACGCTAAATGGTGGCAGAAAGTTCTAATGCTATTTTCGCTTCGATATACGATAGCCAAATCAACCCGTGACAACACTATTAGACACAGATTTGGCCTCTAAAATTGGCATATAGCATATATATATTTTTTTAAGCTTTCACAACATGTTTTTGTGTTTGTTTCATTTTTTAACTATGCACTAATTCATTAAGAAATTAGTATTATATCACAAAAAAAATGCCTTCCATGACACCACTTATTGACAGCTATTTTTTAAGGGTTAACATCCCTGAACATTTATTTTCTTAAAATAATATGACGTAACCAGAGGTCTAACAGAACTCAGGTTGAATATCTAAAATGATAACATTCTTGAAGAGGAAAAATACAAAAATATGTTTATAAAAAGTTTTTTTGAGCTTGACATTCTAATATTGTAGGAACTTGAACAAATATGTTGATATTTACAGATAATACATATTTGATTCTGTCGCCTGATGCTTGCAGCTCAGGTTGAGGCAATTTCTCAATTATGTCCTCATATCTTTTACCTATTAGTTTGAAGCAGGATTTTTCTTTTGATTTAAGCGACACAACTGCGATTTAATTTTTAATGCTCTTTTTACATATAATGCATTCATATCTGGAACAAGTCTTTTCCCTTTTCTCTCCCATGAATTTTGCAACTATCAAATCTCCAACTTGAATATCATCATAGGGTAAACTTGAACCTTGAATGTAGGAACATCGTCTTCCTCTGGGTTTTCATCAATTTCTTCATCGTAATCATCCATACTATCTCCACTTTCCACCCATTCTTCTGTTTCAGTAGAACTGTCAGAGGTTTCCTTTTTCTTTCTCTTCAATTTTTCTTTTTCATTTATGCTCTGCGATGCTTTTTGTATCCTGGTTTCTGCTTTTTCCTCCTCTTTTTTCTTTTTATCAATTTCTTTCTTTCTATAGTAATCATGCCGCATCGCCGATGTTACGGCAGATGAATTTTTTTTTTGCGCTTTTTTTCAGATTTTTTTTTCTTCCGACCAAAAAAGAGCTCTCGTAATGAACTCGGAACTTGTTCTTTTAGTAATGAAGCATTTAGGGGGATTTAATATCTGATTGCAAAACGGAGTTAGATGTAGATGACATATTAATGTATTATAATTTATTTTTTGGCTTCATTTGATTTACATTTAAGGAAATATTGGTACCAGAACAACCTGCCTCAAGATTACAAAACGCCTGTGATTCAGCATTGACTGTTTCCTCGACTGTTTCAATTGAACTGTTGGTAATTTCTGGAGTAATTTCTTTTATCACTTGTTGTGCATCATCAGTTTTATTTTCTTCTTCTTTGTGTTTCGTAATTCATTGCAACGATGTTTTTTGTTGTGGTTTTCAATGATTTCCATACATAGAAAAGTGAAGTGTCTTCTATGTTTCCTGTCCAGTATGAATTATGCGAACAGAGACGTGTGTATCGTATCGTATCGTATCGCTCCGTAAAAAACGTGATTTTAACACGGATAATCACTCAATATAAGTAAATTGGGTATCATTGTGATCGTTATTCATTACCGCTACGTGTAAACCAAAAAATAAGTGTGTGAAAGACAATTAATGAGTTATTACACTAATATGTAATGTGGTGCATTTAAAGATCCTTTACACAAATAGTGCACTATGTAAAAATCGACCTCTCCTATTGGTCGATCCATCTCGTATTACGATATGTCTGCGTGATGCAATCGGTTTCTATCAAGAGCTCTTGTGGTGTAGAGGTTTAGATCGTTGGGTCTCACCTGGAAAACGCGGGTTCGAACCCCGTTGCTTTTTTTTATTATTTTTTAAAGATTATGTTTCTAAACAGCTTTTTTTCTTGATTTTGGGTATGTCTTGGGTTAGATTGGGTTAGCACCTGGTTAGTTTTCTTTTCTGGAGCCCCCGTAGCGAGCGAAGCGAGCGGAGGGCCATGCGGATCGACCAATGGGAAAGGCCGATTTTTATATAGTGCACTATTTGTGTAAAGGATCTTATAATGCTAATGTGGTAGTTTAGTTTATTTAAATGTATATTTTATGCTCTTGGCAAAGGATTTTTAAATGCCTTATCAATGTTCATGCCTTATCAAGGCGATAACAGTGGAATTCCTAGAACTAGCAATCCATTGAAGAGGAGATTCTGTTTACTTTTTTTTTGTGTGTGTGCTGTTTGGGAATTCCCTTCAATAAATTAAGTATATTAAAGTTCCACGCTACCGGGGCTGAGCAATATGTTTACCACATTTAAATGCTGTGCTAAGAAGGATTTTAAAAACTATATTTGCAAATGTTGTTTGAATGCCTTTCACCCGTCTTGCTTGGACCGGACAAAGGAGTTCACTATAGTGTCGGGATTTAGGATTTATTGCTCACAGGAGTGTGAGGAGGAAGGAGCAAATAGAGAGCAGGAGACTCAAAAATTTACTACAAAAATTAGTGAACTGGAAAACCTTCTAAAACAAAAAGATCGCTTTATCTTACGTCTTAAACGGAAAACACAAGATTTTGAGGATGATGTGTTGGAATCTGAGCAAAATTACCAGTCTCAGATTGATACATTTAAAGAAACAATCGCGCACCTAGAAAAAAAGGGTAATGACATATCCAAACTTAATGAGGAACTTGAGAATCAGGTTCAGGACTCGAATAAAGACCTGGAAAAACAAAGAGGGGAACTTGCCGGTTACAAAGAGTTGCTCAATAGTATGAAAATATCAATTGAAACTCTTTCAGAAGAAAACAACCTCCTTTCAGATGACATAAACATATTAAGGCATGAACTCTTTTTACTGAAAGAAATTAAAAGATCATCCCTGAGTGTCGCAAAATCTGTTCCAGCGATGGTGAATTATGTGGATGCTATAGTGAATGAACTTTTAAATGAACCTTTAAATGGACCTTTTAGTGTAAATAAATATGAAACTGAATCTAAGACCCTGAGGCAAAATAAAAATGGAAATACAAACAGAATTTTGATTCTGGGTGATGAAACCTGCAGGCATCTTCACGGAACCATAACTAAATCCTTGGGCCCAGACTGTGATAGGTATAACGTTTTGAACTTTTTTAAACCGGGTGCAGATATGAATGCCATTCAACGGGACTTTAATGTATTGGTAGAAGATTTTGACTATGGGGACTTCGTTGTGGTTGTGGGTGGTTTAAATGACCTACTGAATAAAAGTGCTCCTTCATTTAAAATTTTACTGTCAAAACTGCGCCAATGTACTAATACCAACATACTAATCTTTTCTGTACCATTTGTTAGGGAAAACAATAAGATAAACAAATTAATATTTAGATATAATAATAGGCTTTATGATTTTATCCTGAGATTTAATAATTGCGTACCCGGTGTATGCCAGTTCATTGATATAAACTCGACAAGAGGCACTATGCTTTCTAAATTGGAAATATTGAAGAGAATTGTGATGGGTTTGAGATCAGGGGGAAAAATACACAAGACTTTAATATTTATTAAATCAACGGAAGACCACCTTTTAATATCAGAAGTAGACTGTGGTAATTTAACTGCTGTTATTTCGGCTAATGTACTTCATATTGGCTCTGATGAATCAGGATATGATGCTAATCCTCCTTTGAGTGGGCATATTGCCGAATCATGAGATTCGGGATTCTGTAGAACAATCAAATCCGAATTTATCAAGTCTAAATTTAACAAATACTCAAAAACCAACTGATGAGACAGTTTTTTTAGATGTAATCATATCTCCGACAAGGGCGATAATAAAATAACAAACCTTAATATTAGTTCCTATTTTAATTTTCACGTCAGTCATTTGAACGTTCAATCACTTCGGAATAAAATTCAGGAGCTTGAATGTCATGATAATGTTAGTAATATTATTTCCTTTACAGAACATTGGATGTCATAATGTGAGATATCCTGTGTTCATTATGATAAGTTTAAGTTAGTTAGTTCTTACTGCAGATCGGCTAACTCACATGGCGGTGTTGCGATTTTTGTGAGGGCCACGGAGACATGTTTATACAGACCATGTCTGGACATTTTGAGGTTGCCAGTGTCTGTCAGTTGTGAGGTTTGTGCCGTGGAATCCGACGAGGTTGGTATAATTATTGTGTCTGTATATCGTTCCCCACTTGGCGATTTTCAAATATTTATGGAAACATTTTCAAAAGTTTTAGATATTCTGTTGCACAAAAAAAGAACAATTGTAATAAATGAGGATTTTAATCTAAAATGTAATACGAATGACAGAAAAACTTTAGAATTTCTTGACCTAGCACATTCTTACAACTTGCATCATTCAATAAAATCTAATACACGTAATAACGCCTGTCTTGATAATATAATTACTAATCTTAATTGTGAAAGTTATAAATCTAATGTGTTTGACTGGGGAATTTCAGATCACTTGGGGGTAATTATTAGTTTTACTATAAAAAATAATAAAAAATCGGATATCAATTCGGGTAGTATCAGGCCCGTTACATCTGTAGGGTTAAATAATTTTCATAAATTAGTAAGTAGCATAGATTGGAACTTCTTAGGTACCTCAGATGGTGCCGAACAAAAAGCCAATACCTTTATGAATCTTTTCTACAGTTGTATTGTTAAATCATTTCCGGAAAAGTCTGTCAAAAACCTTACAGTTAAGGGGCGCTATTAGCAAATTTCGTAATGAATACCGACAGGATATAAGAAATGCTAAGATAGCGGCCCATGATCAGCTAATAAAAAATTCTGCAAATCCCTCTAGGACCTCATGGCGACTAATTAATTCTTTTCGTGGTAACAATGGGTCAGATAATAGTAATAAATGCTCAATTAACCCAGATCAATTCAATTCCTTTTTTGTCAATATAGCACTAGAGTTAATAGATAATCTACCTAGTCCAGAGAGTTCTTATGATCAATACATGGGCAATTTTGTTCGAGATGGATCCCCCCCATTTTGCTTTAGGGAAATCACATACGTAGAGATTAGAGATATAATTTTTAACTTAAAAAATTCCAATAGTAAAGACTATTACGAGATGAATTCTAAAATAATTAAATCTGTTTGTAACATCATAGTTTATCCTTTAACAAAATTATTAAACATCTGCCTTGCAGAGGGAATCTTCCCCTCAGCCTTTAAAATCTCTCGAGTGGCACCTGTTCATAAAAAAGGTGATACTAATAATGTCAGTAATTATCGCCCAATTTCCATAATACCCCTAGGCGGAAAAGTATTTGAAAAGGCACTTAAGTCAAGACTGTGTGAGCATTTTGAATGCAACAACTTATTAAACAAGCAGCAATTCGGTTTTAGAAGTGGAATGTCCACAGCAATGGCTATAAATAAATTAGTTTCAATAATTGCGAATGCCTTTCATTGTGGGCAAAGTTGTGAGGCCCTACTCTGCGACCTGTCGAAGGTTTTTGACTGTGTTGAACCGGAAATACTCATGGCTAAATTAAAATATTACGGCTTCTCTGGTGTGACTCTTGATCTGCTGGCGTCTTATCTTGCGAATCGCACACAGTTTGTTGGGTGCGATCGTGGACGATCGACACTGCAGGCAATTAAATTCGGTGTCCCTCAGGGATCCGTGCTGGGACCGATACTCTTTGTCATATTTGTCAATGACTTGCCAGTGTGTGATCCTAGTGCCGATTTCATTCTGTTTGCTGATGATGCGACGGCGGTAAGAACGGATGAGATCATAAATCGCTTAACAGCCGCTATTGTTGAAACGCAAGAGAAAGCCTCCGACTGGTTTGCAGCAAGTGGTCTTAGCTTGAATCAATCTAAAACTGAAAAAATGGTATTTTCTCTAAGCACCAACTTTAACTCTGATGTAAATCCTCCTTCAGTGAGGTTTTTGGGGGTTCATCTTGATCAAAAGTTAACACATGCTGATTATATCTCTGGAAAGTTATCGTCAAATACCTATGTATTGCGTAATTTGTCTGCCAATGTGTCGAGGTCTGTTTTGATAATGACATTTCATGCATTAATTCAGAGCCACATCTCTTACGTTATTCTTGCCTGGGGCCACTCGGCAGCATCGGCTAGAGTTTTTGCCCTTCAAAGGCGAGCCTTAAGAGTAGTTGCGAGTTTGCCTTACCGCTCGGACTGTAAAGATTCATATCGTAGTCTTAGTGTTTTGACACAGCCGTGTCTTTATATGTTCGAATGTCTTAAATTTGTTAAATTAAGTACAAACGTGTACATGCCTCTTTCTGTGGTTCATCAATATCACACAAGACATAATGACAACTTCTTAATCGATTGGATTCGAATAGATAAGACAAGATTTTCCCTCAATTACCATGCTCCCAGGTTATTTAATGCCCTACCTAGACATGTGAGAGAGCTTCCAACGAAGTCATTTGTGGCTAAGATTAAGTGTTTTCTTATTGATAAGTCATTTTATTCTATGGATGAATTCTATGCTTTTGACTTTTCAAATAGTGATGTTTTTTAATTTTATCTGTCTGTACTTGTGTGTGTTGGGTTGACATTTTATTTCGTTTAATTTTGTGATTTATTTTATTTAGTTTTAATCAATTATGACGTATTTATTTGTATGACGTATTGTAGTTTTTAATGATTTTAATTGGTTTTAATGTCATATACATTTTTTTGTCGTATAAATTTTATATAACTGTTTATTTTTTAGTATTTTATCACTCTGTCTTTGTGATCTGTGTAATTTTATTGTTATTTGTGGATAATTTTATTTATTACTTTTAAGATTGATGTTTGTTTAAAAAAAAAATTAAATGTTTTTGTATTATTAATTTTAATTTTATCTTTATTAAGTAAGTTATACTGTTAGCATTGTAATGACTTGTAAAAACACTTTGTGTATATTACCAATAAATATCTATCTATCTATCTAATGCATCTTCACGTTTTCGTCAATTTTATCATTTGCAATAAATGTCTCCTAGCACTTTTAAAGCATCATTGATGTTAGTTTGTGAAGAAGGTAGAAGGCACGTTGCAATTTTTCGCAAATTTAATATTTTAAATATTTAAAATGGTGAAATTCCACATGCTCTAAAACCATTCTGGATAGGCTCCAATGTATATGTGAAAGTGTTTGCTCAAAAACAGTCCCAAAATTTTCTTTCACAATTTGTTTCCCGCATTCTCAATATGCCAATTTCTCACGCACTTTTTCCAAAACACTTTTAGTAACTTGAATATTGCAACATCCATAGGTTGGGTCAAGTGTGGAATTTGGATATAACGCCAAAATTTCTATTCCATTCAAGGAGCAGAATTCTGATAAATGTAAAGTCATATGAGAGACATGACCATCCACAAACATAAGAATTGATCTTTCAATCTTTTTTTTTTTCGTTTAACCATGGCACAAAAACATTTGTTATATATTCAAAGAATGTTGGCCTGCACATCCATCCACTCTCAGATTGTACTATACTCCAATTTTTATTGATACTGCTTGCAATATGGCTCTGAATGCGTTCATATTTTAAAACCACCATCGGGAAAGGTAGTTCTCCAGCTGCACTGGCCGTTACCAGAACAGTTATATTTTCCTTCTCATTATTGGTTTTTTCACTAGGGTTTTGTCACCTTTCGGCTGTAAATAAAAGGCACTCTCGTCGCAATTGAACACACGAGAAGGGACATTGGTCACTTCAAATAAATTTTAGGATTTCGGGCACTCCCCAATTTCTTCGAATCATTGGCGTAGATTTGCTTCAGTCACTTTTTCACGAGCGGGTGTTAGGAGGTCTTCTTAAAAATGAAAGCTACTTTCTAACTCAAAAATCAGTTTAATTCAAAAATAAAGGTAATGACAAATTTAAATAGAAATAGAGAAACAAATCAAACAAACAATTATGATCTTGTACCCACCACGGTCGAGAAGGGCTTGAGAAGGTGCTCTTTAAATAATGAAGTGACGATAAAATGCTTATATAGGCCGAACTATAACTAACTAAGCTTAACTCTGATTCCCCATATAACTCATAACACCCGATAACGATACCATAGAAAACTAGACGGGGTCTCCCACACTATAGACAGTTTTGGTTATTAATTTCTAAAAATGCCACCTCTAACTAGAACCTAAATGTGAACCCTATAGGCCAATTTGATCGATTCTTTAGTTGGGTTGCTAAACTAAATCCGAAATTCAATAATTCCTTCTTTTGTAGGATCAAGTTCCTTTTTTTCTCTTATCCAAGAGCCTTAAGCTCCAAAAAACCACTATCCCACATGCCCTACAGACATAACCATAGCCACGGCAAAAGACAACGTGGTATGTGAAACGATAGTAGGCAGATATCAGATATTCACAAGCTTAGCAGCTCTATTCTGCCTACAGACTTTTCGATATATAAAACTTGAAATAAAAATCAGATAACGCAAGAAATAAAGAAAATTGCAAGCCTACCTTCTCAACCTCTCGATTTGGTCGCCGGTACAAGATATATCTAAAATTCCTGTCCTACCTTTCCATCAGAATCACATCTCAAAAAAAATGCACCGACGCGCAGTCGTCACAAATATTTCACCTTTTTCCACCGTACGAAGCGACCGATCTTTAAGTATAAAATATGAGCTGTATTTTTGAAATTATTTAACAATTTTAAATAATATATTCTACTGCTGTATTTATGGACTGGACGGGAATCAACAAAAGGACATGGCTTCTTCTTGGTCTTAATAATCATCTGGGCGCTGTCTAATAACTGCTCCTTGTTAACTGGTTGGTGAAGTTTGGCTAGAGGAAGTATCCACCTTTCAAGGATATTTTCTTCGTGTTGTTAATATTGTACTTGGCTTCATCATACAATGACTTGCGTATCAAAGTGGTTCTAGGAATGCGGAATGTTCTAGAAGCAATTGCTACCGCAGTCCCTATTGATATGGCATGGCATCGAGAGCTACCTCCAGCTGCTCCTTGGAATAATTTTTTTGGTGCCATTTCTGAAAAGGTATGTTCCAGTTATAAATTGACAATGTACCAGTAATTGACACCCATGTCAATTACTGGACCCCGTTGTTTATTTTAAGTCTAAATCAGAGGCAAAATATTTCTCAGATATGGCAACATTGTGACCTATTTGCACAGTTCCTACGCATGCTTCAGTCATTTACACCAATGAAAATAACTGGGAGCAACAGAGTAAGGGTGCCCCAGTTAGTGACATAGCAGCTAAAAAAATATGTTATGTTATTTATTGATAAAAAACATTCTAGGAAGTTTCATATAACCCCTCTTCACATACAGTTGCTGAAACATTTCTATAATAAAATTACAGAGTAAAAACACAATTCACCTACCTTAACAAAATCAGAGCACGTGTGTAATGTAGCGCCATTAAATTTCAACTGCTTTTACAAGGTTATGGAACATCGAGCCATTCAAATGATATCAAAATTAAGATACAAATTGAATAGTCTTCTAAATGCTAGTGAATTAATTGCTATTTTGTATTTTCAATGTGTACTTTCTAAATTGTATTAAAATATTGTATTTTCAGAGTCAATGTCAGCATGGATGATATAGAATATTTATGAAATGGGTGGTTCGGTTAGTCAAGTTTTTCAATCAGGAAGTGCATTATTAAGCAATGGTCACGGGCACAAAGTTTCTGATTCTACTAGACAAAAGATTCAAACTATTTTCGATGCCCTTACTGCGAATCCAAAGATCGGCGTGCAGCGATTAGAGGGTTTACTTCTTCAAATACCAAAAGTAAGTGTAATTTTTATGCTTTGATTTATTATTTGTTCCATACTCACGATTTTTAGGTCGCTCATCACGAATTTGATTTTCATCACCTACATTTCGAATTACTATTCTGGGTAGCCCAAATAATTAAGGCGACCCGAAAATATATATTTTTTGATTTTGTAAGAGTTTAGAGTCGAAATTATTTGGTAATAAAAAAAAAGACGTAAGTCTTAGTTTAGTTTTTACTTGTAGATTACTGTCAATTAAATACCTACAGAACTTCTCAAATCAAAATTTATAAAGTTTTAATGCTCAAATAGAAGTTGTTTTTTTTTTAATATAAAGTGCACCGGATTTTGTTGTAACCGGAAACAGTACGGGAGTAATTTCTACCATAATCCAGCGGAAAATTAATTATTGTGGTACTGATTGCATCCAGATTAAAAATACATATTTATAGCTGTAAAAATGTTTTATTTATTCAACAATTTATTTATTTATTTCAACGGAAAATCCATTTTACAATAACAATACAGTAAATACAAGTATAAAAGCAATCATAAAATTAGTGAAAACAATAGCAGACAAAATATAAAATCATTATAGTAACCAAGTCAGTATAGTAACAAATGCAGAAATAGATGCAGAACAGAAATTGATACAAAACACAACCTAATTGATAGGAAGTAGCCGATCCAACCGCTTTCTAAATGTTAATAGGTCCAACCCAAACGTGTTGAGACAGCGAACCATGCGAGTTATTGGGCTATAAAAGCCATAGTTAGTGTTGTGGAACGGAACCCTGAACATAGTACTATTCCTAGTTCTATGAACAGTATTGAAATTAATCTCACGAAGTAACTGCGGAGCGCAGACAGAGCCATTAAGAAGCTTAAAAATAAACTGAACAACAGCACGTTGTCGTCGCTGACTCAACTCAACCATATTAAAGTCTCGCATTACCGTATTATAATTAATTGAATAATTAGTATCATTATATATATTAATGTGCGCCTTAAAAGCCAACGTGCGCAAGAACCTACGTTGAACACTGTCTAAAGCGTCGATCTGACACTGATAATAAGGTGACCAAGCCACAGATGCATATTCGAGACCCGAACGCACTAATGAACAATATAACAGCTTAAATGATTGAGCACTAAGGTCACTTCCGTATCTAGAGATGAAACCCAGTCTTTTAAACCCTTCCCGAATAATTTTATTAACATGTGATTTAAAAGTTAATTGACTGTCGAGAATCACTCCCAAGTCGCGGATCTCTGAAACCGACTCCAAAACAGCACCATTCAAAAAATATTTATTCTTAGGTGTGTTGTCAGATCGACCAAAAGAGATAGAAAAACATTTCTTAACATTGAGGACGAGACCAAACAAACAATCTATCAAGGTCACACTGCAAGTCAAGAGCATCAGACTCAGACCCAATGCACTTGAACAGCTTCAGATCATCGGCAAACAGTAAACAGTTGGAATGAATAAAAGAATTACCAATATTATTTATAAACAAATTAAATAACAAAGGACCGATATGAGATTCCTGTGGGATTCCCGAAAGAACACATATTTCACTCGAAATATAGTTATTTATGCGCACGCATTTGCCTCGCCCAGACAGAAAACTGCGTATCCATCCCACCACCGAATCACCAAAGCCAAGAACATTCAACTTATATAACAACAGTTTATGATTTACCCTGGCAAAAGTCAAAAGCCTTCGAGAAGTCGGTGTAAATACTATCAAGACACACCCCTCTCTCGAAGGCCTTCAACTGCTCATAAATGAGCAGATTTGTAACGGTTGATCTTCCCTCTGCAAAACCGTGCTGGTTATCTACAATAAGCTCTCTACATGTCCAAATCAACCGGTTCGATACAAGCCTATCAAAGAGTTTAGGTATGACTGATGGTTTTGCAATACCTCGATAATTACTGATATCCTGCCTGTTACCTGATTTAAAAACCGTAGTCAAATAACTTGTTTTCCAATAATCAGGAAAATAACCGTCGTTAACTGATAAATTAAATATAAAATGCAAAGGTTTACATAACGAGTAAATGCAACTTCTTATAAAAACCTGTGGCAGGCCATCTGGACCAGGAGAATTGGACATTCCTAAATCGCTAATACCATCAAAAACAGCACTTATTGTTATAAACACAGATGAGATATCTACAGTCTTATTCGGTACGAAATCAGTAACCCGAACATTCTCACTGATATAAGTGGCTGAAAAATGCCTGGCAACACAATCCGTTCACCACCCACCGCCGATTGATCGCCCAAAAACATTGAGTTAGGGTACTCATCGGTACTGCGTGCGTTATTAATATGTCGCCAGAATGGCCTGGGATCAGTATGTATTTTTTGTTCTATATTATCTAGATAGTTCGTATAGCAGGTAGCCTGAAGGGCCTTACAGCTTTCCCGCAGAGTAGAAAAAAATTCTATAATTATGGGCGGAACCACTTTCTTTATAAAGACGATGAGCAATCTTTTTCTTTACCACCAAATCACGATGCTCCCCCGAAAACCAAACTGGAAAATTACTTGACTTGCACCGCTTGACTGGTACAAACTGGTCAAGCACAACTGCATTAATATTTTTTCCAAAAAATAATTCATCCCAATTGACATTGTGCAAGTAGTCATTTATCTCAAACTCAAATTTTAAGTTATCAGTCTCGGCGAGACATGGTACACAAATATCATAGGCAGAATGGTGCTGTGTTGTGCCCAACAAGCAGTCGTTAGCCAGAGATACCCTTACATCTGCATTATTGCTAAATATCAGATCTAAAAACTGATTATTCAAATTTGATTACATGTTGAGCTGTAATAGATTCAAGTAACTATAGCCCAAACAAACAGTATTGGCCGGCGAGGAAAAAGGGCCCTCAACACCCAGGTCCTCGCCAGAACGAGACCACTGACAGTTCGGTAGATTAAAGTCACCACAAATTATATAGTTACTTAATGGAAACTCATCACCCACCTCCAAAACAACTCTGCAATGTTCCTCGTACAGTTCACTATGCGATTGTGGGGGCACATATACCGATCCGAACACATACTTCCTATGACCACATGACACCTCCACAAAAACGTGTTCAACAGTTGATGGACTTAAGCGAATTCGTCCAGATCTCATTTCACTACGCACAGCAATCAGCACTCCACCCCCTCTCACCTTACCCGTACTTGCAGGGTCACGATCGCATCGAAACACATGAAAATCTTGAAAGCCCAATTCGGAGTCACTGTAGTCACCGGCCAATCAGGTCTCAACGAGAATTATAACATCGTATAAACACAAATTAACACTATGACTGAGGTCCCTAATTTTAGTACGAACTCCTCCCACATTCTGGAAATAGCAGTGTAGTTTATCACGCCCACCATCCACTACTAATCGTTTTTTTGGAAATTTTTTGACTTGCTAGTGGTAGCTACATTATGGGCTTCATCAGTGTGCCGGGTATCAACACCATATTGCCTAACTCCAGTCGAAACCTTAGTGATAAAGGGATTACCATTTCTGTATTTAATAGTTAAGTTGGGCTCACCATTACTCTTTCTCTCATTTAGATCAATACATAACTTCTTGAATTGACTACGTTGAAGATTAGTCAAATCTGGACTTAGCTTGACTAAGGAATCTTTTAATTTGTACTTGTTCTTCAAACAGTTTTGGGCCTGAATGTTGTCAGAAAATATTAATCTTATTGGTCTCGGTCTCTCATTGGTGGTTCTTTTACCAATTCTAAGGACCTTAAAATCAGTATCGGCGCTAAAGTCCAAACTTTCAAGAGTTCTGCGTGTAATACGCTCATTAGTCACTTCGGATGTGCTCTCCTCGATATTAAATAGAACAACATTCTTGGATCTGTCATTTCTCTCCTGGATTTTTACAATTGGGTCAACCGGGCTCAGTCCTCGATCAACCAAACTAGATAACTGCACTTGAAGGTCATTTTTTATGCCTTGCAAATTATATTAGAAGTAGAATGTCTGCATTTGTATGCTTAACAAAAGTTTTCTAATCAATTAACTAACAAATAATAAGCTTGTCTGTGCTTAAAAAATACATACATTAAAATAGGAGTTTCTATATAAAACATCTATTTTGTATATTAAAGGGGCCAAAATATTCCATCTCAGTGTTATAAACCGTTTCATATTTGGATCTAATATTGGACGCGGAATGTTGTTACAGTAATTTTAGCAGTTCCGTAACAAGATTTTTGTTCTAAGTTCTCTCATGTTTATTCCCAATAGAATTAATAACTTTAATCTTACACCTAGTTTCAACCTACTATTCGAAGGGAACCGGTAATGACGGTATCCAAAATTCAAGATTACAGCGGTACAGGGACTATAATAGCTCGAAATAATCACAGTATCCGTGGTACTATCGAATTTCAGTTGTGCTGCTATTTTTCATTTTATGTACAAATAATATGAGTGCCCATCAAGTCATTTTTAAATTCATTTTTGATCATTCACAGGTGGAGAAAAATTTTTTTTTTTGATGTAACATAAAGCTGAATAGCATATTATGGTACAATGGACTTATCCAAATACAAAAATGAGAAAAAAAAGTTGTAACACGTAAGGTTTTCTCATTACATTTATAGAACCACATTTTGATGTTAACTAACTGTTGGTAGTTTGCATCCATATTGTTGCCCAAAAATCCTCTTACAACACTAACAAATGAGTTCCATGCTCTGAGTCCTGCCTGGTAAGCTTCTCTGTAAAATGATCGTCGTCGAGCAATTTTCTGATTTGTGCCCTACGTTGGGGTTTGGAACCTTCGGCAACATGCACTAAAACAGAGTTTTATCCACAATACTGAAACAGAATATTTGCACTTGACACCCGTTTCGCTAACCATGTTAGCATCATCAGGAGATGATTAAAACTGTGAGTTTTAATCATCTCCTGATGATGCTAACATGGTTAGCGAAACGCGCGTCGAGTGCAAATATTCTGCTTCGGTATTGTGGATAAAACTCTGTTTTAGTTCTGATTTGTGGTCCAATAAATATGCCTTCCTTTAATTTGGCTTCACTTAACTTGGGAACCTAAAACAGAGTTTTATCCACAATACCGAAACAGAATTTTTGCACTCGACGCGCGTTTCGCTAATGTTAGCATCATCAGGAGATGATTAAAACTAAAATTAAAATCTACCTAACTCTCTTTTATACTACTGTTTGCTTAATCAAGCGGAACTAAAAGGAATCAATCCTGGTATGCCACTAGTCACGCTTGATCAACCAATACAATGGACTATACGGAATAGGCCCTCTATCTCTATTTAAACTATTCTTACATTTAATAATTCCCATACTTTCATATGCGTCTAATAATCTCCTATCGGTTATATTATGAATTAATTTTAAATTTTCAATTGTTATTCTATGATTATTATCAAAAGCATGCTCGGCAACACTTGATTTTTCTGTTCTACCATACTTTAAATGAACTATATGTTCTTTGAATCTCGTTTGTATAGATCTTCTAGTTTGCCCAACATATTTTTGGTTACAATCCATACATCCAATTTCATATATTCCACTTCTTTCTAATATTTCAATTTTGTCCTTTGGACCACCTAATAATTTCTTAAAGTTAAACTGAGTCTGGTACACTAATTTTAGACCTACTTCCTTAAAAACTTTTTGGAGTCCTCTAGTATACTGAGGATTATACGGTATCGAAATATATTTTGTACCTTCATCCTGATTAACGAAAGAAGTGGAATCACTAATGGTCTTTCTAAACAAATGACTATTAATTAGTCTATTTATTAAGTTAGTATTAAAACCATTGACTTTCGCTATATTCCTAATTGTTTCCTTTTCGCTATTAAATCTTTCTCTGCTAAGAGGAAAGTTAACCAAACGGTGTACTAAAAAATGAAAGCTGGCCATTTTATGTTGGTCGCAGTGGAAGGAGTCATTAGGAATATATCGGTTAGTGGCGCAGTATTTTTCCTGTAAATATCAAATTCTACTGTGTTATTATCGTTCCTAATCACTAAAGTATCCAAAAATGGTAGCTGGCCATTGTTCTCGATTTCGTAAGTAAATTTAATGGTGGGGAAACCATTTTCCACATACCTGTACCATGCCCTTGGAAAATATTCGAACTCCTGACTGATTTCATGTTCAAATTTACTCATGAAAAGATTAGCTAAGAACGGCGATAAACAGTTGCCCTTTGACGTGCCTTCAAGTTGTTGGTAATAGTTATTTTTGTATTGAAAATAATTTTGATCCATGCAAAGTTTGGTTAAAGTTAAATATTCTTGTTTGATTTCGTTATCAAAACTGTTCATCTCAAGTTATTCACCAAGGTATTGCATAGTCTGTGGGATTGGTACACTAGGGAACAATGAGCTAACATCAAACGAGATTAAAATTTCACCTTCATTAAGAATCGTATCTTTAATTTTGTTTATGAAATCTAATGAATTTAGTACTTCTGAATTCTGTAGTTTTATAGGTAAATTTTCAAACTGGTTTGCAGTTAACTTGGGAAAGACATCTTTGAAATATTTGAATCCATCACCATCTTTATTCATAGTCTTCACAAAGTTTTTCATCAGCCCAAGTTTAATGTGAAGAGGAGGCAGAAGGACATTTTCAGGTCTACAAGAGGTCTAAACTTAACATTGTGAGATCCCGGTTGAAATTCACTTCTTTCTGGCCAAATTTTTGTTATATAATACTGATTTAATGCCATAGACAAAGAAAACAGCAATATTTTGTAAATCCTCCCTGAAGTCCCAGTAAAATTCCTATAACTTTTAAGTCCCCATATATCTGCCATTTATACGTGTTGTAGTTTATTTTATCCAAAACAGTGCGCATATTTTCATAACTTTCTCTCATCATCACTGAATGGGCAACTGGTATAGAGGGTTTTCAATTTCCATTATGCAATAACACAGCATTTAAACTGTATTTAGACGAATCTATAAATAAACGCCACTCAGAGGGGGAATGCTCAATATTAAGTTCTTGCATTAAACAATCAATATCAGTACACGAACACAACGAATTTTCCATACTGTGGAATGCAGAAAACGGAGCATTTCTTTTTCTGAAATTCGTAATTTTCGTTTCGTTGGCTAATAAGTTCCATTCGTAAAGACGGGAACCAAGAAGTTCTGACTGTTGCTTTGATAACCTAAATCACGTACTAAATCATTTAACTCACTTTGAACAATTAAATGTGGCTCGCCGGAACTGGGACCTGGAG
>MU189337.1:0-19722 GCA_016904865.1 Pissodes strobi | reverse complement strand
AGACTATACTTTGACACATAAGAAACAAGGTGGAGGAGTTCTTTTGGCGGTTAGAAAGCAATATAGTACTGACATATGTGATATTTTTGATAGGGATTTGGAGGCGCTCTGTGTGAGGTTATGTCTGGGATTAGGTAGATGCTTGTATGTCGTTGTTGTTTATATTGCTCCTGGTTCTGTGGTTGACACTTACCGTAGATTTTATCAATGTATTGAGTCTAACTTGTTGAACTATGATTGTATAATACTAGGAGATTTTAACTTGCGTGACCTTGTGTATACTAATATGCATAAGGAGCCTATTTGTGATTTTAATAATTTTTTAGCTTTTACAAATTTTATGCAATGTATTAATATTTTAAATGTAAATAATGTGATGTTAGATTTAGTGATTTGCAGTCCGCGCCTATATTACTGCGAGGTGATAACTGAGACGGAACCATTACTGCCCATTGACAATCACCATCCTCCATTGTTGATCAATTTAAACTTAAAAACTAAGGAAACTAACGTTAAATATACATCTAATTTTAAGTACAATTTTAAAAAGGCCAACTTTTTGTTGATGCGTGAGCTATTTCTCAATCAAAGGTGGGACAGTTTGCTTGCATGCAGGAATATCAATGATGCAGTAACTGTTTTTTACCAGATACTTGAAGATATTTTTAAAAAATGTGTCCCGTTGTCTAGACAGATTGGTAGAGTTTTTCCTGTTTGGTATAATGCAGACATTATTAGGCTTGTTAGAACTAAGGAACAATTATTTAAACGGTATAAGAGAACTAAAATAAATTACTGGTTTACGAGGTATATTGAAGTTAGGCGCAAACTGAAGTATGCTATAAATTCGAACTACAAGGAGTATATGTCGGAGGTTCAAGCTGCCTTGACTTCTAATCCCAAATATTTTTGGAGTTTTATAAAGAGTCATAAAAATGAATCCGAGATTCCTGCAACTTTAAATTACAAAAACATATCTTACACAGGATCTCAAAACATTGCTAACATTTTTGCTGCCTACTTTGGTGATGTTTTTTCTAATCCTGAATCTCTTCCTTGGAAGCCCAATGTTTGTTTTGATTATTTTTGCTACGACCCCATTTTGGAAAGTGATGTTTTCAGTGCACTAAATGGGTTAAAGGGAAATAGGGCTATTGGCTTTGATGGTGTTCCGGGATATATTTTGAAGGGCTGTGGTGACCTACTAACCCGACCATTGACGTTTATATTTGATCTTTGTCTTAAGACATCAACCTTCCCCAGTGAATGGAAGGTTAGTAAAATAATTCCCGTTTTTAAGGGTGGTTTAAAGCGGGAGGTGGTAAACTATAGACCAATTTCCATTCTTAATTCTATTTCTAAGGTGTTTGAAATTGTTCTTTTCAATAGACTGTACGAGGATATTAGACATCATATCTCTGAGCAGCAGCATGGTATAGTATAGACTGATGTGGAAAACACTAAAACAACTGGTTAATCATGAAAATAAAGGGTTCAGTCAGGGTTGCATTAAATTTGGGGATGAAATAGTGCAGGGTGATTTTCATAGGATTGCTAATGAGTTTAACAGCTTTTTTGTTAATAGTGCTGTGGAAATAATAAATAGCATTCCCACATCTGAAAGTTGGGTCGATGGAGGTTTACCTGTAATAAGCTCTAGGTTCAATGCTTTTGCTCCTATATCTCTACAGGAATTAAAAGTAATAGTAAACTCCCTTGATAATAAATCTAGTGTGAATGATATATTAAATGCAAAAACTTTAAAACAGATTTTTGATGTGATGGGTCATGTTTTTGTACATCTGGTAAATACATCATTGGTAAATGGTTGTTTCCCAGAGGAGCTGAAATGCTCAATTATAACCCCTATACCTAAAGTAACTAACAGCATAGAGACATCAGACTTTAGACCTATTAATTGTTTGCCAGTTATCGAGAAGGTTTTGGAAATTGTGGTCCACAGACAGATTACAGAGTATTTTGAAAAGAATAACTTACTGTTTAATAATCAATCAGGTTTTAGGAAAAAACATTCCTGCGAATCAGCATTGCAGCTGACATTGGCAAATTGGATTGACGATATAGATAATAACAAGTTTATTATGGCCATTTTTCTGGATTTCAGGCGTGCTTTTGAAACAATTGACCGCACTATACTGTTAAAAAAGTTAAAATATTATGGTATAAATGGAATGGCTTATGATTGGTTTGTTGACTATTTGCAAAAGAGATTTCAAGTAACAAAAATTAATTTTGCCCTCTCAAATAAAACGGAAAATCAATTAGGCGTACCACAGGGTAGTGTGCTGGGCCCCCTTTTGTTTATTATTTACCTCAATGACATCAACCTTTTTGTCAGTCCTGATTTTCTAAATTTATTTGCCGATGATTCTCTACTTTCATGCAGTAATGAGGATGTCGGAACTGCAATTGAAAACATGAATAGGGAGCTAATTAAACTCGAAAAATATTTAAATGTTAACAGATTGAAACTAAATATGAAAAAGACCAAGGCAATGATCTTAACAACTAGATATAAATACCTGTCTGTGAATAGCAATAACATCGACATTCAAATATATGGGCAGAAAATTGAATTAGTAACAGAAATTAAATACTTAGGGTTCTATATAGACAACGTCCTCAGGCTCTCTAGCCATGTCGACTATATTAAAAAAAAAATTGCCAAGAAACTTTACTTCTTTTCACGTGTGGCTAGGGATTTGTCGATGAACTCTAGAATTACGGTTTATAGTAGTATCATTCAGCCGCACTTTAATTACTGCCCCAGTCTCTTGTACATGTTAGATAAAAATAATAAGATGTCTTTGCAAAAGTTGCAAAATAGGGCTATGAGAATCATTCTTTCTTGTAATAGATATACTCCGATATGCACAATGCTCTCATGCATTGACTGGCTAACAGTCGCAAATAGGCTGACACTCTATACAATGACATTAATATATAAGATTGTTAATAATCAGTTACCAGGTTATATGAATGATTACATAACATTTAATAGAGACATACATAACTACCCCACCCGAAGTAGGGATAATTTCTACATTGAGAGGACCAATCCGAGGAAAGCAATGAACTCGTTATTCTTTAAGGGTTTAAATGAGTATAACCGTTTGCCAGATGAAGTCAGGCAATCCTCTTCTGTCGCAGTGTTCAAGACAAAGTTGTTCCTATATTTTAAAGAACAAATGTAAACTATATTTACACCATCCTTGTGAATCTCTTGGAATAGGGCAACTGTATGTATGTTATTATCTTAGTGTGATTTTTTGTTAGTCTTTTGTAATGTCTTGATACTTAAGCTGTATTGTGTGTTATATTAATTTTTAGTCTTGTACATTGATTTGCTCTTCTCTGTGTGTGTATGTAAAATTAGGCATTACCTAAATAAATAAATATATATATAAATGATGGTTTCCTACCCCAAAAATCTACTTTGACGAACTTAGTGATTTTCTCTCAGTACATCCATACTTCACTAAACAACAAGTCTCAAGTTGATGTTATATTTACCGACTTCCAGAAGGCTTTTGACAGGGTTAAGCATACTGTAGTGGTTAAGGCCCTTCAGCGAATGAATGTAGCACCGGCTCTCACTATGTTGTTGATGTCCTACTTGTCACAGAGGCAAAATATTGTAGAAATTAGTGGCTTTAGGTCGAATCCTTATCCTAGTCATTCAGGTGTTCCTCAAGGGTCAAATCTGGGACCATTACTTTTTGTTGCGGCAATAAATGACATGTGCAAGTCATGCAAGTATTCTACTGCCCTTTTGTTTGCTGATGACTTTAAAATGTTCTTGGAAATTGATGGCCCTGGCAGCAGGTGCGAACTCTTACAGGATGATCTTAATAGGGTGGTTAAGTGGTGTGCGGAAAATGGGTTCTCAATACACAGAAATGCGCCTCCATGAGTTTTACACTGAACAAGAATGTTCATAGACATGTATACAGTGTTGATGGTTTGCCTCTGTGTGCTGCCTCTAACCATAAGGACCTGGGGGTAATGTTTGACGCTGGTTTAGCATTTTCTGAACATATTGCTGCTAGGGTTAAGGAAGCACATGGTATCTTGGGGTATGTTATTAGGACAACAAAGAATTTTAGCCTACATGTATGTGTTAGGTTGTTTGAAAGTCTCGTGTTGCCAAAACTAGAATATGGATCTGTTATATGGTCCCCACAATATGATACCTGGGTTAACTGTATTGAACGTATACAAAGAAAGTTTCTAAAATACTTATATTTTAAAAGGTTTGGTTACTACCCAGAAAGAGGCTTTGATAATTGGACTCTGCTTCATATGTTTGAGTGTTTATCTATGGAAAACAGAAGGGTAAAAACATGTCTGATATTTCTTTTTAAGATTATTAGTAATAAGGTGGACTGTCCCAAGATTTCATCTGAAATTAAATTTTCATTTGGCGCCGGAAGTACTAGATCAAGAAATTGTTTCTACCTGGATTTCTCTCGCACTAATACCTTTAAGGCTTCACCTATATATAAAATGTGCTCTTTATTCAATAAATATGCATCTGATATTGATATTTACCAAGTTCCACTGAATCAATTCAAAATTATGACTACTAATAGGCTTTATGAACATCAATCTGCAATGTTACCGTAGAACTGTGATTTGAATGACTGTCGTTTTAACTTTTTGTAGTAAGTTTTTTTAGTTATATATCGTTACATTTGTACTTATAAGTTAAATATTGTTTGTTCTTCCTGTTGAGTATTTTTATATTGTTTTTTGATGTACTATTGTATCTGATATGTGTTAAGTTTCGTATCTGTAATTGGCAATCATTGCTGTTAATACTGTAAGAAATAAATAAATAAAAAAATAAATAAATTACTTAAGACAGATAAAGCAGTTTCGACGTGAGAATAGAAAGATTTATTATCTGGACGAAACATGGCTTAATGAAGGATATACGGTTGGGAAGATTTGGCAAGACAAAAATATTTCAAGTTTTCGTCAAACATTCTTAGAAGGCTGGTCCACCAGACTAAAACCACCATCTGGGAAAGGAAAGTGACTGATTATTACACACCTTGGAAGTGTTGATGGTTTTGTTGAGGGCGGTTTGTTAATGTTTGAGTCAAATCATTCTGGCGATTACCATGAAGACATGAATGGCGATGTGTTCGAAGATTATTTTGAACAAATGTTAGATCTCATTCCACCTAATTCTGTGATAGTGTTGGACAATGCGAGTTATCATTCCAGAAAAGTTGACAGAATACCAACTAATTCATGGAGAAAAGCGGATATTATTCAGTGGTTTAGACAGAATAACATACCATTTGATGAAAGTATGGTGAAAAGGAACTGTTCATTCAAATTCAAATTCAAATATCTTTTATTAGAAAAATTGTACACAATACAAGAAACAAATCATATTGCCACAATTGAATAATAAGTGTCAGAAAAAATAAAGTACATATATTATAATAAGTTTATTTATTTATTTATTTATTTATTTATTAAGCACTTTACAGGTTTACATTTACATGGTAAACAACCCAATTACAAAGTACTATATAAAATATATTCCAATAATAGATTACATATACAAAACTAAACTAAGTATTATACATGCCCACATCAAACAGCCCAACCACTACAGATCTAACAAGGGAGATGTTCCTCTGCCAATAAAAGATCTCCCTTCCCACATCCTTACAACTATTAAGTAATCAAAGAAAAGCATCCAAACAAAATGAAAGAAAACTCCACCAGAGCTAGAACACATTAGTCAGTTTCCTTTTAAAGGAACCATAAGACTCACAAAATAAGTCTACTTTAGTTTGTAGATCATTATAGGAATTACAAAGCCTATAGAGAGGTGAATTCAATTGTCTGTTGTTAGTCGCTAATAATGGCAGCTAAAAAGTTAATAAATTTCGAGTGTTATGTGTTGGTATTGTGAAATTAATTCTACTTAAAAAATTTGAGTTATCTGTTCGACCCTGTATTATATTATAGAGATAAATTAAGTCAATTATTTTCCTTCTCTCATCCAATCTTTGAAAATTATACTTTTTACATAGCCAGGTAACCGAAACAAACGGATCGTAAGTTTTAATTTCCTTATAATACATGACCCGGACAATCTTATTTTGAACCCGCTCAATCATATACTTGTAACACTGGTAGCCTGGGTTCCAAATCACACTACTGTATTCTAAAATACTACGAACCAAAGCTATGTAAAGCTGTTTAATGCAATATAGTTCAGAGAATTCTCTGGTATTTCTTATTATGAAGCCATACATTTGCATTGCTCTATTTACTATATTATTTATATGGGAGTTAAAATTAAATTGCGAGTCAAATGTAACTCCCAAATCTTTCACCTCTGTCAGCCTGGTCAATTCATGCCCACACATTAAATAGTTGAACCTTATGGGTTCCTTCTTAAGCGAATAGGTGATTACAGCACATTTAGAAATATTGAAATGAAGTTTGTTTTCTTTTGACCATTTTACTATACTGTCAATATCTATCTGCAATTTGAAGCAATCATCCACTGTATTTATTTGATGATAAATCTTAAGGTCATCAGCGTACAGTAAATATGTCGCATTCTCAATTACAGAAGTTATATTATTTATGTACAGTAAAAACAATAATGGGCCCAGGCTGGATCCTTGAGGTACACCTGAGGTGGGTGAGAATGACGGCGAAGAATGTCCCTTAATAACAACTCTTTGCTCTCTGTTTTTTAAGTATGATAGTATTAGTAATGCGAAATTTTCATGAAATCCAAATTCATGTTGTAATTTTAAGAGCAAAATCTTATGTGAGATCACATCGAAAGCTTTAGTGAAATCTGTGTAAATTGAGTCTAATTGACTTTTTTTATTTAAAGCTTCCGATATGTCTTGAGTTATATTAATTAGGTTAGATGTTGTTGATCTTTTACTCATAAAACCATGCTGGTGAATGGACACCATATTCTGAACAGAGCAGTAAATATTTTTGTAAATAATGTGTTCAAAAATTTTAGCTGGAACAGACAAAATTGCTATGGGTCGATAGTTTGTGATAATAGATTTATCCCCTTTTTTGTGGATTGGACATATTTTAACTTTTTTCCATTCTGATGGAAACGTTGATGTTTTTAAACTTAAGTTAAAAATAATTCGAAGAGGGTATCTGAAAATATCTATACAGCCTTTTAGAAGGTAGGGCGGTAGATTATCTGGACCTATAGCTTTGTTAACTTTTATGTTTTTTACCGCTTCTAAGATATCCTCATCAGAAACATGGTTCAATGATATTTGTGCATAGTTAATGGGAGAATTAAATGTACCAATATTTTCGTCATCACTCTCATACACACTATTGAAATATTGAGCAAATGCATTACATATATCCCCTTCTTTACTAAAAGTTCTGTCTTCAAAAGACATTCTGTTTGGGATGTGAACAATACCTCTTTTATTATTTATATAAGACCAAAATGCCCTGACATCAACACCAATTTCACTTTGAATTTTTATTATATAGTTTTTGTGCGCTATACCTATATCCCTTTTAATTTTTGATCGTAAACTAGAAAAATTAGTCTTAACAATTAAATTCCCTGTTTGCTTAAATTTATATCTTAATTTTTCTTTTTGTTTTAAATCTTTTATAATCGAACTGTTAAACCAAACAGGATATCTTTTTTTCTTTTTAGTTTTAGGTACGCATATCTCAAAAATTTCATTAAGCCTATTATAGAAAGACTCCACAGCAGTATCAACATTTGTATATTCTTCTAGATAATGCCAATCTGTATTCATTAAATATGCATAAAGAGCCATAAAATCGGCTTTTCTGAAGTTGAAACTGTTTCGTTGGGTTGATATTTCATGGCATTTTGGTTTATGATTAAGGGGCATAGTAATCTGCAAGGTAGGATGATACTTGTCTTCCTTAACAAAACAAAAATCACTTTTTTCAACTGAACATTTTTCATTTGATATAACTACATCTAAAATTCGAGCATATGTATTCTTTATTTTGTTCAGTTGATTACAGTCATAAAACTGTAAAAATTGATTAAAAGATATAATAACAGAGTCACTAGCCCCAGTTTCATAGTTGTCAACTAAGTTACTAATATTAAAATCGCCTAGAATTACAAAATTAGACTCATAAAGAAAGTGAAGACTTTCAAGAAAAGAAAATATTAATTCGTAAGTGCTCAGAGAACAGGTGGGCACGATGTACACACCAATAACATAAATACATTTATAAGGCGTTACATAAACTTTGACACAAGCTATGTCCACATCTTGGTGTGCAAAAACCAAATCCACTTCCCTAATGTCAAGATGGTTTCTCACAGCTACCATCACGCCACCACCCATTGTTCTTTTCGTTTCTTCATATTTTCTGTCAGCACGGACGACGCTAAACTCGCTTGGAAAAAACTCACTACACCTCACCTCCTTTGATAGCCAGGTTTCTGATATGACGGCAATGTCAAATTCGTCCGAAGTAGCACTTATTGTATTAAAAAACTCATTTAACTTGGTGTTTAAACCGCGGACGTTTTGATATATAAGAATTACTTTTTTTTCAGATACTTCAGGAAGAATATTTGTTGGTGTAGGACTCATGTCATTTAACAAAACATCATCATTGCCTTTTATTTGATTGACCCCTTGTTGGTGGTCTTCGATAGGTATTTTGTCTACTTCGAAAAAAGCCAAATTTTCGAACTATGGCTTCAGAAGGCCAATTTTTCGTGTCAAGCAGAGATATTTGGTTGTCAAGCCTAGATGATATCTTAAAGCTTTTAAATTCGTCTGAGTGAGTCGGGAGTTCTTCAACCTGAGGATTTTCACTAGCACCTAAGATGGTTTTTAAATGATCAATTATGTCTTTAGTTGTTGTCGCTTTATCCATTTTACTAAGAAATATAGTAGCTTTTGGCTCAACACTAGCAGCTTTAATTTTAAAGTTTGAGTCTAAAGTTCTTTGACTGTTCTTGCTAGTAGAAGATTGGTCTTGAGCTTGGCTACCATTATTTTCTTTGGCAGTTGATCTAAAGGTCAATGGATTGGAGCTGCTTACTGAAATAGAGGCCAGGGGATCCGGCAAAACTGTCAATCCTTGTGAGGACTTTTTCTGCAATAGGATTTCTTTTTCCAAAAATTCAAATCTTCGATTAAAAGTTTGAGTAATGGAGGTAAAAAGTTGATTATAGAGTTTCTGTTCCATATTCGGTGCTGAGTTTTGCTGATTTAATCCTGTTACAATATTCACCAGTTCAACATTTGTGGCTCTAATATTGTCTGCCTGATTTTGTAGTTTTGTGCTCACAAGTTCCGTCATATTTTTCAAACTTGATGTAATCACCGTACTGATTTCGTTTTTAAATGTGCCAAGCTCATCATTCTGCTTATTTGATTCCGTTAGCAGATTTGCTACAAGATCAGCGTGCATACTGTCAAGACGTGACTTTATTACCCCATCTAGATTCGCAGATGACTCCACATTATTATCACCTTTGGCTGTTCCTAAGCCTTTAACGTTATTATGTGTTTTTATGCATGTTGACTTTATATCACTAATATTTTGAAGTACCAGTGATAACTTTTCTTCCAGTTCGCTATTGCAATGAAAATCGCCATTAGCTGCATCATAACAGGTAGAGCAAAAGTACTTAATATTCGGGGTCCTCTTTTTTAAGGAAACTGCCTTATGCTCCGATCCCGTTAAGGCTGAACACTTATAACATAATAAACTTGCGCAGTCATCGCACTTGGCCAGCCCATAACTTTCAGTCTCGCCAGCACCGCATTTACCACATTTAGCCATTTCTGAGACACACTATATATTGTCAGCAACACTGTCACGTACGTATGTCGAGTTTTGGCAGTGTTAATAAATTAATGAATTTTAGCGGGTATGCGCGCTAAAACTCTCTATTCGAAAAATACTTTAAGATGGAATAAATTAAAATTTATTCTATTCAGCTGGATTATAAAAACCAGATAAGGATTGTTTGTTTGTTGCTGGCAGGTGCAAAAAAAAGAAATAATGTTTATTTTTATTGCTATTGTTCTCCTTTAAAAGTGGATTAATTCAAAGAAAACAAATGTGTTAATCAGGAGGTTGATACAGAGTGCTGTATACACCACAATACTCAATCTGTGAAAAACTCAAAATAATTGGATTACTACAGCCACTGAAAACAAATGTGTAACGCGGAACAAACACAAAAACTGACCGACCTTATAGCGGAAACGAACTAGGATGTGGTTGCTCCTATAGATATTTTATTGTCAAGAGAGAGAAAAAAAAAAGACAAACATAAATACCTATTGAACAAACTAAGTAAAATGCACATTAAAAAGAACTAGTTAGACAATACACTCAAGTTAAAACCTATATTCTAAAAATTCCTTAACAGTGTATGGTTCTATAATTAATAAAATACTTTTCACACTTGATTTAAAGCTATTAAAATTTTGCTGTAATTTAACATCATTTGGCAATTTGTTAAAAAATTTAATACACGAATATGTAGGTCCCCTCTCTGTTGCTGTAAGTCTATGTATTGGAAAATTTAGACCCACATATCTAGTGACTATACTGTGATTCGGCACAAACTGCACGAATTTATCTCTGTTCCTGAACAGGAACACCAAGCACTCATAAATGTATACACCAGACAATGTCAATAAACCAAGCTCCCTAAATCGCCCCCTACAGGAATTTTGAGGTCTCATCCTGAGCATGGTTCTAATAGCTCTCTTTTGAGCAATGAATGCTCCGCCCACATCAGTTCCCCCACCCCAGAAGACAACACCGTACGTGAGCACCGAGTAAATGCTTGCAAAATAAACAGTTTTAAGGTGGTCTAAACTTAGGTATTTTGACATCACTCTTAATGAGTAACATGCTATGTTCACTTTTCTGCAAACAACACCCAGGTGCTCACCCCAATCCAGGTTCTCATCTATATGGATTCCCAAAAATCTCACACTAGTTGATACAGAAACAGTTTGATTATTCAGTACAACCTCCTCTGGCCTCTCAGTAGTATTCCGCTTTGTTCGAAAAAAAACACAATTTGTTTTTTCTTGATTTAGAACTAATTTATTTTGCAAAAACCAATTCTGAGCTGCCCTTAAGAGATCAGATGAAATGCCCAGAAGATCCGACAAGGTTGACACCAGAGTTAGAAGGTTAGCATCATCAGCAAAATTTACAAGATTACCCCTATTTTCTAAAATTTCTACAGCAAGATTGTTAATACAGAAAACAAAAAGAAGCGGCCCCGCGACACTGCCCTGAGCAATGCCAATATTTAGATAGCCCTCTTCTGAAAAAAACTCTTGACCGTCACGAGTGATTACAACCCTTTGCCCTCTATTGGTGAGATAAGATTTCATCCAGTCTAAAGCAGGGCCCCGGATTCCATATCTCTCCAGCTTCTCAATTAGTATTAGGTGGTCAATACTATCAAACACCTTTGAAAGGTCCAAAAACTCTCCCATGGAAACATTCCCATTCTCCCACCCATCCAAAACTTTCTCCACAAACTGGTATGTGGCGGTTTCAACAGACCTACCTTTAAGATAACCATGTTGAGAGTCACTGATTAAATTTTCATTATAAAAGAACTGCAGGAGTCTTGTGCACATTGCAATTTCAAAAATTTTTGAAAAAGTTGAAAGAATGCTTATGGGTCGGTAATTTTCCAGATTGGTCTTGTCCCTCTTTTTTATGTAATGGTTTTACCAATGCTAACTTTAAATGATTGGGAAAAATACCAAATTCAAAAGAATTATTAATAATGTGGCATAAAGGCACCGCAATCTCCTCAGCGTAATACTTCAACAGATTTGCTGAGATCCCATCATGTCCCGCATTCTGTTGTCCATAGTGTCCTCAAATAAAGCTCGTTTCACCGAGTATGTAGTTGACAAAATTGCACAGAAACGAAATATTACTATTCTTCGTCTGCCTCCGTATCATTGCGAATTAAATCCCATTGAACTTGTTTGGGCCCAATTAAAAAGTTATGTAGCAAGGAGAAACACGACGTTTAAAATAAAAGATGTTAAAATTATCTTTGAGGAATCTTTAAAAAAATGTCGATTCTGAAAAATGGCTAAGTGTATTGAGCATGTTATAAAAGAAGAAGAAAAAATGTGGAAACTAGACCATTTAATTGACCTAATTGTAGGGCCTTTAATTATATCCTTGGAACATGACGAAGATTCGACGGATTTTTCTGACGACGAAAATGATATACCATAGTTCTCTACATAACTGTTTACACAAAATCGCAATTCTTATACCTTATTATATAAATATTATATGTGATAAAATGTTACAGTAATACTAACTGCTTTTGAATATACATAAATAAGTGAATAAATAAAAGTACTTAGGTAAAACAGGTATTTTAAATTAAATACCCAAACGTACGCTACTGCAGGTAGAAAATGGCCCCTTTGCTAATAAAGCCTATTGTTTGCAGCGGGATTGGCCATACAAAACAGGGTTAAAATATAATACAGCAGGCTATAACAGCTGTGGCTAAATATTTAGAAATCACAAAAATTTATTTGACCACTCTGTTAGTGTTTTGCATTTATAAGTAGGTTTTATTACTCCGCACCATTTCGAAATAGAGTATAATGTTAAATCTCTCCATTTCCATTGTATTTCTCTTCCTGAATAATTATTTATTTATTTAAGTAAAGATATTGACGACCCAATGTTCTTGTAACCATAATGGCAATAAATATTTTGAATTTGGATTTGATTGACAGTGATGGATACTTCACATAACCAAGTATATAAAAAATAAATTATCATCGGACACCAATTTTTTTCAAAAGTTTGTTGTCACTGCCGCCGCGCCGTTTTGAATATACTAAACAAAGATAAAAAAACAAAGATAAACAAAAATGATATTACAAATGGGTATAATTGATCTTTTTTAAGTATGGTTTTTATTCTTATTTTTATTTTATTAATTATTTGCCACACTTACTTTTTTGTCTGAATTTCCAATTTCATGTGTACCTATAGCACTCCTGCGCAACTCACTATATCTAACTTTCACACTTTTATAAACTTATCCTGCCATGCACAATTGTTTGTGAATTTTTAGTTTTTATTGGATTTCACTTTATCACATGCTGTTTAATTTGCTAATTAAAGTGAGAAATGTAAGTGAAAAGATATTATGTGTGATTTGACTTCCCTTTAAAATAGAAGCTTGTGGGCAGATAATTTTGTGTTCAGTCTTCGATGGGGTAAACTTAACAGTTTTTATGTATGAAGTTAAATTAACTGTACATAATTTAATTAATAATCCAATTAGACAATTTCATTCTTTTCACAACACACCTACACATTTTTCTCATTATGAAAATCTTCAGAAGCCAAAGTAGTTACATCTTACATCATGTTGGTCCTTATGTATTTTTTCTCCATTGCACAGGCAAAATAATATGAATCCTATTATTGGTAGGTAAGAAAAATACAACAGTACGAAACTTTCAACTTTGCCTCTTTAATAATAAATAGAGAATACCTTTTTTTAAGGAATACTGAAAAATTCTGGATATAATAATATAAAACAGTAGCGACTTACGATTTGTTATGATAAATGCTGGGCACCTGATGTCACGAAACAAAATGAAAATATAAGCAAATCATCGCGACTGGCTCTTTAAATGGGGTTTATTTACTATGTTAATTAAACATAATAAATCGCGTTTATCAGAAGTTTCAAGCCGATTTTTAGAAATATTTGATATAAGACAAGAATAAGACTACTGCACCCACGTTATAACACAAAAACTTTAGTTTTCACAAAAACTTCTCATACTCATAATATTTCTGATTAAAAAAAACAATTGAATTTAATTACATTTACGTAAACACCGTCTATCGTCATCAATGTCAATGATATCATGTCATGTCATTGATTGTCATAGTTTGTCTCCTCCCTACACCCCGCAATCGATTCCGATGACGCACGAAGTAGCGCAGGCCAAGAGCTGTATTCTTTTAAGAGAGATCAGTGATCTAGTGCTCTGAGTCGCTTACCACACGCAACCAAGCCCCGGTGCTCGCAAATGTTCGACGCACGTGTTTGAGCTGTTACCGCGTTTAAAACACAGGTTACTTTCCCCCTGCCCCTGAAGATCCTACCGGATATTTTTTCGTACTTGAAGCACAAAAACATTTTATAGGTTATGTAGCTTTGTTATTATGATTATAAAGATTAAATAGATAACAAAGCTGCAATGGAATAACATATATATAACTAATATTTAAGCCGATTGATCCATTCTATCTTACTAATTACCTACCAACTTTTAATCCACCTGTTAATCCACCTCCTCTGATTTGGAACAGCTGGATTCATTTTAAAGTTTTAACAGGCTCTCAACATTTTGATTTAATTGAAACGATTGAAACCATGCGCACATAAAAAAAAAACAGAAAACCCAAAGAAAGTCAAAACAGATTTAAATTATTAAATAGAGGCATATATAAAGAGCACATAAGCAATAACAAGAACGCCTCGAGTAAAGGCGGCGCGTGTAGTTCCAGTTCCAGCTCCACCGTTGTGCCGTTGTGCTAGATGCGCTCGTGTTTCAAGCACATCGCTTAAACCCCAAACATTTGTTAAGCTGGAAAGCGACTCTGAATGGCTTGTTTATGTATACGATCTATGATAACGTAGCATTCTCAAAAGAATACAGCTCATGCAGTGGAGTTTATTCTCGGTTCTGTGTTGGCAATGGCTTTCAATGGCATCTGCTCATTAGGAGTGAAAGGTGAGAGTGAATATTTAAGCCGCGTTCGTTTTTGTCATCTTTTTCCTCGATTTGCTCTGAAAATTTGACAGTCACGAGTTCTGTGTATTTAAAAGGAAAATCCAAGTCACGTGCCTGTCAAAATGTTAGAGAAAATCGAGGAAAAAGATGACAAAAACGAACGCGACTCTTGACAAGAGAAGGGTGTCTAGAGTGAATGTGTCTTTTCATTCAGAAGAGGTGTTATTAAAGGTTTTTAGTATATTAGTAATTATTTGTTTTTAAATTTGCTTGTGACCTATTGGTTTTTGATAAATGCTAGTGCACTTCCGCTTCGTTCTTGGTCGAGTCAGCATCGCGTAGTGTAGCGGCTCTTTGGTCGGCATTGGCATTTTCTTATAAAGACAATGGCACAAGCCATTGGGGAAACACGTTGCAATCGTTTAGGGACCGTTGTTTCTCTCCAAGGAAGAATCGGATGTCCTAGCGAGCAAAAAATCTCCATTCACGCCGGGGCTCTGGCCGGGGGAGACCGGATATCCCCGTGGGATCATTTTTGTCTGTGCCATATACAGAATCTTCACCGCCATCTTTGATAAAAACTATTGCACATAAGTTTAATAGTTTTTGTGCAAAAAGTCGTGAATCACTAGGGGCACAAGCCCGTCATACTGGAGGTTTCCATCGAATACAAGGCCCCTCAAACTGGATTAACGTGTAACACACATATCCGTATTATATATATGGTAACACAAGCAGAAGAGTAGCTATGCCTCTGTCTAAGCGCCGGTAGAGGGGTGTGCTGGCGATTGCCTAGTAGCGAGCCATCCGCTCTCCGAAAGGGGGGCAGAGCAAGTTAACAAATGCTAATGCATGTATACTTATACTTTTTGAAGTGAAAACTTATTTTCCTATGGGTAATGAATGAGACCAAACCGTCACTCTTGAGCATAGCGGGAGAGAGAAATAGTCAGGCGTGTTCAGCACATTTTTCCTGGGTAGTGAATGAAACTCGAAAACGGCTGTAAACGGAAATTTGAGATTTGGCACAGTTTCAGACGGCACTTAGGGAATGTCGCGCAGTGGTTTTGACTTACAGCATTTTTGACCTACTTGCTAAAGTTGCTAATCTAGCCCCCTAAACACAACACTATTATTTCACCATTTATGCCGGTAAAATAAATTTAAAAATAATATTTTTGAAGTGAAACTTCTTTAGCGAGGGTAAAGTCAGAAAAATTAAACGCTTATCAGGGTGAAACGCTTATCAAAGTTGAAACGCTTATCAAAGTGAAACGCCCCGTTAATTAAGCATGTTCCAGTATAGCTAGAGGGTTGAAATTTTCAGGACGTGTAGCCGGGGTAAAATGAGGATCGTGGACGAAAACTGGACCCCGTATCCCCGGTCGGCCCGGATAGGGGAGAAGAAAAAATAATTAATTTTAGGAGAACGGGGTCTACGGGGTCGAAGTTATTACGGTAGGTGATGCGCCTCATGGGGGCTACCTTTGACCATATGGGGGGACGGGGGCTTAATTTAAGGGTGATTTTGGGGGAAAAGGTAATTGATTAAATACTTTCCTTACACGATATATCATAGAGCATTTGATTTGTTCAAAATGTGGGATGGGCAATCCGAGAGTATACGTCTGTCGAGTGTTATAATGGCCACCATAGTTCATTCTGGTGTTTTTCTAAAGACGAGACGAAGAGTCTCCAGAATAAACAGGCAACACAGAGTCAAGGTGCCATGCCTCAGGAATAAGGGACGACAGGAATCAGGAATCCTCGCTCTACACATATATCTAATTGCTCTTTTCTGCAATACAAACTTTAACATTGAGTTTAGCAAATACTAAGAGCAAGAGTCGCAAAAACAAACACCGTAACGAAGATGTGACTATATCAAAGCAAAATATGGAGCTCTGGTTACAGAAAAAATCCAATTTGTTTGATATTATTCTAAGAGCCTAACAGCCAGATAAGAATCTGTTGCAAACATTTAAAACATGATTTTCAAACTTCAAATAGTTATCTATCGTTATTCTCATGAATTTGCCTATGGAGGGCGCATAGACAAGCTGATCTTCTAGATAGACATTGTCCACGACATATTTAAACCTTAAGATGAAACATTGAACGACTGAACGACAGCAAATTTGTGTAACACCGCTGCTTAATATTTAACAAATCTGTCCTAACACTTGACCTCAACCTGTTAACATGAGAGTCATGCCAGAGAATGGTGGTATCATCGGCAAATATAGTAAATTTCCCCGATACTGAAAGGCGAGAAAGATCGTTCACACAAATCAAAAAAGGCGCGGCCCCAAGACCGAGCCCTGAGGTACACCTGCATTAATATTAAGCTCCTCAGAGCTGCAATTATCGAGCTTAACTCTTCCTCACGAATACAAACGAAACCACTCCAAAACTGTTCCTCTGAATCCACACAACTCCAGCTTCCCCAGCAGTATTCCGCGATCCACACAATCGAATGCTTTTGATAAATCACATAACACTGCTACGGCGGCCTCGCCTGTGTTTAACTGGGTGTATAGATGTTCAAGAAACCCGACAATTGCATCGCCTGTACCCATCGACTCGCGAAATCCAAACTGTTGACCGCTCACAAGTCCGCGTCAATTTAGAAAAGAAATGACCCTCACCTTCACAGGTCTCTCCACTATTTTAGCCAAAGTAGGCAATAATGCAATTGGGTGGAAGTTGGACGGACTCTCATGGTTTCCAGTTTCCACCCTTATAAAATCGAAGAATAATGACCTTCTTTAGGCAAGTTGGAAAAATGCCTGCATTGAAGGACATATTTAAAGCATCAACCAAGGCTTGTACCGCCTGAAGTGGCAACGCTAAAACGACCCTTAAAGAAAGCTCATCTCAACCCGAACTTGTCTTTTACGAGAATCTACGCCAAAACCTGTATTAGAAAACTCTTCGGAAATGTTAGTGGTTTTAATAGAGGGCGGGTTTGTTAATCTTAAACCTCCTGCCATTTCGAGTTTTGACACGACACGCAACCACTTAATATTTTATAGACTTCCGATTCGACTTCGGTCGAGTGTAGACGCGTTCGGTGACGGCTCTTTGAGCGCCTTTGGTACGGACCATTGAGCGAACACGTGGCAAACGTTTAGTGACCGTTTTTCTCCCCGAGGTAGAACCGGACGTCCCAGCCAGCGTAGTCTGTGCCTTTCATAGAATTATAGCAAGAAGAAATACCTATTCACGCCGGTACCCAGGCCGGGGGCAGCCGGAAGCTGCCGTAGGACCATTTCTAGCTGTGCCCTTCATAGATTTTAGTTTTGTGCATAGATTTTAATTTTGTGTAATAGTCGGGGGCACCAGGGGCACATGCCCGTCATACTGGAGCTCCTCCCCAGAATACAAGGCCCCTCAAACTGGAACCACGTGTAACGCAAGCACAAGGGTAGCTGTGTCTCTGCCTAAGCGCCGGACCCAGGGGTGGGCTGGCAAGTTGTTCGCAAGATCAGAGCCATTTTTCATATCACACACACAATATTTTATAAGTGATAAACCAAATAATCTGGAGCACCCAATATTTCATACATGAGCGGGACATATCAAAAAATGGCCTCAATTTGATTGAAAATGCCGATTAAAGATTTTTTGTTATTTTCAATTGTGTTGGGGTTTGGAACCTTCGGCAAAATGCACTAAAACCGAGTTTTGTTTACAATACCGAAACATAATTTTTGCACTCGACGCGCGTTTCGCTAACCATATTAGCATCATCAGGAGATGATTAAAACATTTCTAACCATCTCCTGATGATGCTAACATGGTTAGCGAAACGCGCGTCGAGTGCACAAATTATGTTTGGGTATTGTGGATAAAACTCTGTTTTAGAGTATTTTCAGTTTACAAAATCTACTTTAAGCGTAAGTGCCTGCCGACGCATAGCTATTTTCAGGAAATGAATCTCATATTCATGCTATGAAAAGGTTCGCTAATAATTTTCCATAAAAGGTCGGGAAATATGAGAAGATCGAAGTTAAATTGAAACATACAGCTGAAAAAATTGGTCGGAATCGGAAAGTGTACACATTTTTTGGTAATAGGCTCATTAAAAAAACAATCAAATTTCTATTACCTGCCCAAAATACTTGATAAAAATAAGCCATATTAAAAATTTAAAAACATTTCATCAAGCGGTTTTTGAAATATAAAAATTTAAATATGCAGAATTCGAAGCGCGTCTCGATCGGGGATGTGACGTAATAAAATAGGATCACGTTCTGTTGTTAGGCCGCGACCCGCACCACGGCGCCGCGAGAATTCTGACGTTTCTGCCACTGTCATAGATAAATATATATCCCAACACGACCTTCATATCTTATGACGTCACGCCTTTACAAAGGTTCAGCGGCACTTTCTTATTTATTTTCACCGATTTAGATTTCGCAGAAAAATCTGATTTTTGGTATGACAACTTAATATGTCAAGGTCTTTTGAATAAAGTTATTCTTGAAAAAATTAAAATGATCATATTAGCGACAGTTTCAAATTTCGAGGTAAGATTTTACTTTTAGCATACCGATGCGTATAGTTTATATGGTAAGTAAGCAGATGTATTTATCTGAAATCTGAAAACACATTTAGAACAATTTGAAGCAGGGAAGGTGAGTCAGTGTCGAAGACTTTGGACAGTTTTCAAGTGATAATATATCTGCCGATTCTATGAGAGATTTCGAGGGTAAATTTTTACTTTGACCATGGAAGCGGTGGCAAGTAATTTCAAAATGTAGAACAATATATGTATTGTCACGACTAACAACCGTCCGAACGTTTTTGTGCTACCCTATAGAACTAGCCGCCGTGCCGCTCGCTTCTTTGTCTGTATGACTCATCGCCCGGCCGCCGGTCG